>JBBPQL010000170.1:0-45442 GCA_038092515.1 Boletus subparvulus | reverse complement strand
CTTCTTCCCCCTCCCCCTCCCGCTCACCGAACCCTCTGCGGTCCCCTCAAGATTCACAAATAGAAATCGAATAGAGCTTGGCTGGTTCGTCCAGACTGGACCACAGCGAACGGCACGTGGCGCTCGCACCCACCGGATGCACAACTTGTTTGCGACGTCGTCGCGCTATCATCCATCTACCCATTTCTCGAAACACACGTCGGCTGGCCCCCCAAGTCATGTACTCCCCTTCGTCGTCCACGGTCCCATCCTCACCCCGATCTCGTCCCGAGCAACTTAGGCGGGATAGCATTCGATTCGAGTACGGGTCGGCGGCTATACACGACGCATTGTGCCCACGTCGCGCCCAGTGCAACCTAGCTATCATTCGAAAAGACACATCAGCTTGGCGTCGATGACCCCCGTCGATGTTGACATGTTACTCGGCTTCGCAAGCTGTCCGGCCTCTTTGATCTCGTCCCATATGGCAACGTAACCGACTCGGGCAAGGAGGGATTCAGATTATACACCAAGACCAAGAAAATCGGTAAACTATTAGCTACACATTCGTGAAAGTTCGGTGGTGTAAAACGTCCAGGGGAAACATCTACTCGATGACGATGCGCTTGGCTTGCTGTTCGGGAGAAACCATTGGGAAAGTGATCGTCAAGACGCCATTCTCCATCTTGGCATTCACATCTTCGGGCTGACACGCAGCGTCAGTGTCCCAAACGTCGAGGAAAGGGCAGAACACAGGCTCACCTTGGTCCCAAAGGGAAGCTGCAACGTCCGGGAGAATTTCCCGGAGCGGCGTTCACGAACGACATAGTCCCTGTGTTCCTCAGACTCCGAAACGCTCGACTCGCCAGAGACCGTCAGACGGTTCTGGTGAACGTCGATGGCGACGTCTTTGGATGTCAAAGCCGGGAGCTCGAACGTTGCCGTCACGGTATTGGTGTCCTTGGATTCGGACAGGTCAAATCTAGAGAGCAGAATGAGTAAATATCAGAATATATGTGAACAGTTGAACTACCTTGGACGGTAGACGCCACGGTGCCGCGATGTCGCGTGCTTGGCCTCTGTCGTAGGAGCGCGAGCACGAGGGCAGAACTGAGCTGCGAGGGCGTCCCCAAAGAGATGGTCAAACTCGGTGGTGGGGTCGTAGTAGAGATGAATCAGGGACATTTTTGAATTCTGAAAGCTGGGATGATCAGGGGTAGTGTTTGAAGCAGCGACGAGTTGTGAAGATATTATGATGAGAAGAAGACGGTCATGGATGCTCCCTTTTATAATACTCGTTGGTTCATCTGTGATATTCTAGATCAAAGTAGAATACGGGCATGTAGTCGTGTGACGAGGGATCCACCATTTTCAAGCATACTCTTGACTGTTCGGCAACTTTCGAGATCGTTCGAATCCTGGGCGGAGAGTCCCGTTTTGGAAGGCGAACCGCTATTGACACCTATTTGGACATTGACGACTATGGTAAAAATACCTCCTTTTTAGGGATGCTCAATTCTAAAGCGCTCCGTTTTGACGACCTCCGATCACTATGTAACAAGTCCATTGTACCAGTGTTGAAAACCCGCGCCAGTGGTTACCTCTCTGAAAATTCCACACAGCTAATTCAGTGTCCCCATGGATGACGATGACATAGCTTGGAGTACTACGCACTTTAACGAGTTCAATCGAAGCAAACATCTGTGAATTGGCCTAAAATGTCACCCGCCAACCAGTGTCGAGGCTGAGTTTGAAGTAACCTCTCACCGAGCCGAATCTCAGAGAATCCAAACATAAAGTCAAATCAACGTGCGCTGCGAACGCGATTGTATCGCTCCTCCCACGTCGAGTCGGCTAATTCCTGAGGAGGTGCCTTCCGGTCAACGGGTACAGCTCTTTGAAACATGCGATGGGTTCGAGAGCTAGCCGCCTTACGTGCCTCTAGCTCCAAGTGGCAAAATTAAAAACACGATTCAAAGGACTCGTCAAGCAAGGCGATCATCGGCACCGAAGGTTTGACGTGTCGTCTGATAGTTTGTCCGTTCACCAGGTAAGTCGATTTTTTTTTTCTACGAACGGACTAACAACCCAAGCAGACGGTGGGCCCTTCACGATCCGATCAGCGGGCATCCTGCTGCAAAGGCTCGGTTCATATCGCATGCGAATTCTTCCATGCATAGCCCGACAGGTTTTCCTGTCCTCTGACACCGGGCCACGCCTAATCTTTTTCCGAGTCGAGCACCCCGCTCCGGGTGACGTGGGCAAAGACATAGGCCCAGGCTCGAACCGGTTCACGTTCCATCCAGGCATGGATTTCGAGGCCCGTCGGGGGTAGCGCGCCCCAATCACCGTTTATGCTCGTAAAACAAGATACAGGGGTCCACGCCCATCCCGGAATTGACAAGCCATCAAAGATCCCCCGACGGACGAAACACGGAACACGCCTCTGAGACTTTTATTTAGCCAGGGAATGTAAACGAAAACCCGCGCGCGTCGGATGACACCGCTAAACTCGAAATCCATCTCGCCTCCACTCCATCACTCGGATCACTGCCAGTATGTACGCGATCCGGCGTTTGTCGTCCGCGTCGACCCACATGTGGGATCCGATCGGATCGTACGCGTGAGACGTGATGATGGCCGTTCGTGTGGTACGCCCATGCGACGCAACGTGGGGAGGTTGGGTCGCCCACACACGACCCGAGCGCGCGCCGACGATCGCTGCGCGCGTACGCCCTCCTCATCTTCCTCCGATACCGATACCCCCCAGTGAACAACGTTTTCCGAGAACGACGCGAAACGCTCTGGGCGACTCTACGTCCCCGTTGCTTCATCCACCCTCTCATCGAACCCTCTGCGGTCCCCTCATGATTCAGAAATCGATATCGTGCAGCACGACGGTATACATACATGACGCTCTGCGCCAACGTCGCGCCGTGCAACCTGGCTCTCGTTCGAAAGACATGTCGGCCCGGCTCGGCGTCAATAATCCCGTCGACGTTTGACATCTTACTCGGCTTTCGCAAGTCGTTCTTCCTTGGACAAGGAGGGGTCTTCTCGGTAGCTTGCACGACGCATCGCTTAACTCTTGGTTGATATACATGTATTGGGGTTCTGTACAAGGTAGTGGTATGGAATCGTACACGCTCGCAGTGCGAGGCGGTGAATACATTAGCAAAAAAGGCATAAAAGATGAACAATAGATCCAACAAGGGAGGCCATCCGAGGAGACCAATTCCAACGAAACGAACAAACGCGCGCACAGCACGCTCTTCAAGACCCAGACTGGCCGAGGCCCTCACAGGCGCGCCAACACGCCAATCGTGCTTCGCCCATGTTCCGCCCACCACTTTTCAGCCTCCGCGTCCGCATCGTACCCAAATTGCACCCGACTCTTGACCTTGTCTGCCCACTGATTCGCATTGTCGCGATTCGGATCTACGCCGTACGCCCTGCCCACCACGTCCGCACTTGCACCACGGACCGTCGCCGTGCTCTGCACCCTCCGTCTCACATCCTCGCCGACTTCACTTAACGCCACCTCCATTGCCGCTCTCATCTGTCGGTCTCTCTTCTCTTGCTCCGGTCCGTCCGGGAGGTGAAAGATGCGTTGATTCAGCCGAGACGAAGCTTGTGTGGCGGTGGCGCGGGCGTAGCGGATGGATTCGTAGGCGCGCAAGAGGGGGGCGATTTGCGCCGTAGAGGAGAGGCGGGAGAAGAGGTTGCCGAGGACGGCTGCATCTTCGACCTGGATTGTATTGGAGTATGAGGCGGGGGGACGGACGATGGGATAGGTTAGAGTGGACGGGATGGAAGAAAAGGTGAGTACTCACGGCGATGGCAGAGCCCTGTGCTCGGTATGGCTGCGTAACGTAAATGAATCAGACGAATCCGTGTCGAAAGGAAGCGGAGCATGCGTACCAGCATCGGGTGACACGAATCGCCAAGTAAGGCGAGCTTGCCGTCCCTGTGGACCCAGGTACTCAGTGGGGCGCGATCCATGAGTTTCCAGTTGAGGGTCGAAGGAATGAGGGCGAGAAGTTTCTGGATGCTACATGGATAGGATGAGAACGCGTCGTCGGGGAGAGGTCACACGCACCGTGGTTCCCAGCCCACAAAGTCGGCTCGCATCTTGTCAGCGCTACCCTCGGCGGTCCAAGACTCGACGGAACCGTCGTCGGGATGGATGAGGACGAGATTGTACTCCTTTTTAGCGCGCTAAGTAAGATGTGTCAGTCGAAACTATTTTGGGAACACGCTGATTGGGGATATAGGGATATAGGTATGACGCACGATACAATACGCTATGATGTGCCTTCCGGGGCCCATCCAGCCGACCATCTCGGGGTTTTCGACCAATGGACGAAGGTCGGGATCGTTGAGCAAGAGGTGCGTGGGGATGATGGCTCTGTAGGCGGCGTCACCCGTTGGGGTTGGTTTGTCGGGACCGCCAACGACGTATTCACGCGTGAGACTCTTGATGCCGTCGGCGCCAACGACAAGGTCTGCTTTAACGAGCTCGCCGGATTCGAGGGTGAGTGTGGGTATGGAAGGATCCATGGCGACAACGCGGCAGTGGGTGCGAATGGTGATGCGCGGATGATGCTCTGCGAGCTCGCAGACGATTCGATGAAAATCGGCTCTCTGTGTTGACCATCAGATAGACTCTTGGGACAACGAAGGAGACTCAACGTGAATCTGATAATAAGGCGCACCATACTCTTGATCCATCGACTCGCCCCACTTTGTCCAGGCGATGGATTCTCCAGTGGACCCTGCGGACATGAAGCAGGGTTAGAGCGACGGCGGGTTACAAAGCCATAGAGACGAGAGGTACATCGTCTGAGGGTGAGCGCTTCTGGTTTGACGGTGACTTGTTTGAGTTTGTCACCGAGGCCCCATCGGATCAAGAGACGGCTGACGTTAGGGCTGACTTGAATGCCAGCGCCAATCTCGCCGATGGCGGAGGCGCTCTCGAGGATGGTGACGGAGTGGCCAGCTTCTGCGAGACAGTAGGCGGCGGAGAGACCGCCGAGGCCACAGCCAACGACGACGATGTGGATTGGCAGGGAGGCGCGACGACCCTGGAAGAGGTGGGAGGGGACCACTGGCATGGTGGCAGGGAAAGGAAGCGAGAGTCATCCGGACGGAACACGGAAATTATTATAGTCGGGGATGGGGTGAAAGATTTTGCCGGCGACGCAACTGGAAAGACTCGGAGGAGACTTTGATCGCAGTCAACCCAAGGGGATAACCTCCACGTGTGGTTCACGACCGCTGCGATGTCAGCTCAGCCACAACACTTTAGCAACAGACATTTGAACAGCATAACAACATTTACGAGGCCCTGACGCCGAGGAATGAGGGGAAACTCATCCTATCAAATCTGCGAGCGGGGGAACTTGGTTAGAGCCGTGGGGAAACGGTCACTACCAAAAGCAGCCATTACAAAGATTACGACTCGGACCGACTCAATCGGGGGTTCTACCCTCGACACCAAGCCCGTCGACCGTTCAAGTTGTACAAATTATGACTGGTCATCGGCTCACCCATCCGCTGGTTTGACCGGCGCTTGGGCCGTATGGAACCGCGCTGTGGTTGTGACTGAGGTCAGCAGTTCGCGGGGTGTGGTCGCGGTCGCGGTTGCCACTCGCCATCCCGATCCAAGCCGAGCCACATGACAGCGACACTGACGATGGTGTTTTGCGTGCGCGACGACGATGCGTGAACGCACATCGCGGCGGAGGAAGAAGCCGTATTCCATGTTTTCTACGCGATACTTGTGATCAGTAGACCGTCGATCAGCTTTACTTTTGGAATATACTATCCGGGAGATAGACTCCCTCGTCATGAAGATGCAATCAAAATGTATCCAACAAACTCCATCGTCAGTCCCGCTAAATCGACAACATGTGCGACACACCGTGGCAGAAGGCAGGTTAGCTCACACATACAACTTGGCAGTAGGCGGGGTAGTGATGACGGCACCGACCGTACGATCTTGCTGTAAACCCTTGATGCCGGGCGGCGAAGGTGTATCGCGCATTCAAAAAGTCTTTGCGTGACGTCAAGTCAGCTTTGGGGAACTTGGCCATGATCACTTCATTTGTAGTCATCGATGATCCATCCGGCCTTGTCAGCCGTGTGGATACGATAGAGCGAGAATCACCCGGGCAGACAGGAAACCGAACCAAAGAGTGCCTTAGATGTAGTACTCGTAAGCCTGAACCATCGTCAACCACAAGCTTTCTTTGTCGGATAGCTTTGTGTCTGATTGAACGAATCAGGTGTGGCTTGTCAAGCCACAATTGTGGCCGAGACGTATTACCGTCCAAAAAGGAATCTCTCCGTCATGGACATTCTCCAGGAAAACAACGAGAGACTCGTCCTCCAATTCGATACGGCCACGTCCGACCTCGCTGCCCTCCTCGATACACTGCACGGCCATGTCCTCCCCCAGCTCCGACTCGAACTCGCCCTCCCCGACCCCGACATCGCCTGGCTCTCCGAATGGCTCTCAGACACCGGTGCGCCCTTCTCCTCATCCTAGCCCTCATTCCTCACCGCCTGCAGCTTCCATTTTCCGCCTTTTGAGGGTAAGTGGTCCGTCCGTCGAAGTTCCCGACTCTCACCCGCCCTAGCGTCACAACTTTATCCGCCCCTTTGCATTGCAGGACATCCGCACCATCTCGATATGGCGTATACATGTTCTCCGCCCCGTCCTTCTCCTCCCCCTCCCAACTCTGTTCCATTGCCTTCCCCCGCTGATCACAGATCCGTTCGGTCGCCCAATGGTCTTTCTCAAACTTGCCCCCCTCCATTCCTTGCCATGCTCCATCAAAGACCTTCTTCTACAAGAAGTAGAGCGTCTACGCCTTCATCTCAGATACATACGCGATCAATGCACCCACACCGGTCCCTTTCCCCTCCAATACCTTGTTCTCGTCGATCTCGATCACGTTTCAATACAAAACTGTGTAGGTTCGATTGGTCCCTGTCTTCTATTCAATCGCATGTCTATACAAAAAAAAATTGACATCAATTCAAGAATCTCGATCTGTGTTCGTGGATTTTAACCGACATCATACCACGCTATCCTGGAATGCTTGCGGCGGGTAAGTTCCTGACCTAGGCGCCATACGTGTCTGGGACCCACAAAGTGATCCCCCCATCATTCAGTCTTTTTGCTCAATTATTCCTGGCTCCATTCGGGCGCTTGGTCGGTGGCAAAGTATGTCTTACTTCTCCATTCTGATGATCCGCCACGTTCGTCTCGTGCTGACGCCATCGCTCCACGAGGCGTATACTTCCCTCCTCGACCATCGCCCGCGTGTTTTTTCCTTCCAAGGCCCAACTTGTCAGCTATTGTTCAGCGGCAACCTTGCCAGCAGGTCAGTTCTTTTTGCATTCCTCTCGTTCTGTGCCGTTCCCGCTCTCATCCTCCATGCATGATCGATATGGTCAGAATACGGCGGTTCGTTGCCGTTCCTCGATCAAATCGACAATGCCCTTCGTTCACCGTACCAAACACACCACCTCCCCCCGCCACCACCTCTTCCTGACGCATCCCCACCCCAGATCCTCGAAGTCGAACACCCCTCCCCTTCTACACCTCCCCCAGACTCGACTCTCCAATGCGTCCCGTCGACGATCGCCCTCCCACCCTTGTCGTCCAGAAACCCCTTCTTTGGATACCCCGCCATCGCATCGACCTCGAGCCCATACATGATCCGCCATGTACAGAGGGGACCGCGTGCGTTGGTGCGTACGCTTGCGGTGCTATGGTGGCGCCGGTGGGGACGGTGGGTCTGGGTGTGTGCGGGGGTGCTCGTGTTGGTGCTCCGGATGCGTCGCGCGAGCGTGAAGGCGCTGGTCCGGGCGATGTCGATGATGGGCGTCCGACGTGCGGCGTGAACGTGACGTGGCGAGTGGCCGGTTTTGTCCATCCAACCTCAATCGGGTATCATGGTTTGGCATGGCTCGTTCTTCTCGCGTGGACGTTGTCGTTGGATCGCATGGTCGACCCATCGGCGTGTTCCGGGACGTGCCAACGACTGCGATGGACGGGCGGGCTCGGTCGCATTGACGTATTTGCTCGATTACGCCTTGTCCCTCTTTTTGAATTGCTTACCGTTCCCTTGTTCGGGCGGTGACGAATGGGATACGGTCGTCGTTTCTGCGTGGATGCATCTTAGGCCCCGGGCATACGCCTGCGTTGATGTTGCATGGTCCACATGTAGCCCCTGTACGTTGAAACGTTGAAACGGTCTCAATCACGCAACCATGTAACAGCATGACTTGTTCATATCAGGCGTTGTCGTCGGATTTCAAGGTCGACCCGTCGTGTTCCGGGACCTGCCACCGACTGATTGACTGGGGGGTGCTTGACGTTTACGCCTTGTCCCTCTTTTCGATTTACTTACCGTTCCCTTGTTCGAGGGGTGACGAATGGGATACCGTCATCGTTTCTGCATGGATGTATCTCGGGGGTTATAGTCTGTAGTCTGTACGTTGAAACTTTGGCGCGCGGGCCACCGACTCGATCACGCAACTTGCTCGCCCGGGCGCAATCCGTCACTGGATGACCGAGTCTGAAACCGAGACGAAGAACAAGGACCACGACGCGTGTGTCAGGCAACAATCTGCCAAGTCTTCGGGATCCCCCGGGTTATCGTATGCACGCCTGATGGCATGGACTGCCAGTGGCATCAGCCCCTACTAGTAGCTTCTTGTACATGCCGACATCTCGACTGCGCACGAAGAGCCGAGCCGTCCGTCCGTCCGTCCACTGCCGGCCAAACACGGTATCTTGATACGATGCCACATGCACAGAGCGGCAAGTTGAAGGAAGGTTCAAGTTGGCAGGCATGCATGTGCTCAAGTTAACGAACTGGCTTGACGACCTCTTACCTCCGCTCCTCCGTCGGTTCTTTCCGCTCTCAGCCCCTGACCCTGCACCCCACAATGCCCAAATTCTGAGTCAATACCAGCCTGGACCTCGTCCAGGGGGCCCATCCCACATACACCCCAACCACCCCTTCGGCGGGCCTCGGACATCACGTTAGGCTTCGCCAGACTCTTGGTATCTAGGGTTTAAAGGTAACCTTTTTCGTTTTCGTTTCGGCGCACATCGGTCGCGAGATCTGGTAGCAAGGGGCCCAACTTGAACTGTCGAAAACCATGCATCATGCATCGTGCTCAAATCACAAAGTCGCCCATCGCGGACGCCAAAAGATAACGCATCATCGTCGTACCCAAAGAAAAGTTCGTCACGTCACCGTCTAATCTAGTCTACCTGGACGCTCGTCTAGTCTATCCAATCTCGTCTTGCCCCCTCACAAAACACCCTCGAGCTCATTCACGTGGACACGAGCGAAACTAGGAAAACGGGCCCAGGGGTGCGGAACAATGGGTGGGCGCAATGGGTGCAGTAAAGCAAGACATGATACTACACGGATATAGCGTCCGAAACGCGTCCCAGATAACGATGATAAATGCATCAAGACAGTGATGATGACGATGACGAGCAAGACGGTGGATATGTACGGGCCGACGGGCGTGATCGCGGATCCCGCGTCGGGGGATGGAGAGCTGCACGCTGGGCCGAGCAGCGCATCTACAAAAAGTATTCGGGGAGCTAACACATGTGTCAGCACGTCCTGCTGTCAACGAGATCGAGGAGAACGTCCTCCTCCAGACATCGATTACCCACCTTACCACCCGCATTCTGTGCCGCCTGATGACTCGGTCCATCCCGCTCGTTCTCCGGTGCAGCTTCAAACACGTTAAAGTACATACTCCCACCTGGCCCCACTTCGAGAATACTCGCAGAGTTACCGCAACGATAACAATAGTTGGGCGCGGACCAGACCGTGGAGAGGTGTTTGTCAAAGAGGGACGAATAGCCTTCCATGCAGAGTTGGTGTGCGCGGAGAATGTGCGACATGTTGTTCGTCTCGAGGAATTTGTGGACGACGCATGAACCAAAGGTGTATCCTGCACCTCTGCGCGTGTGCATCGACACGACGACACGATAAGCAGAAAGTGAATATCAGCATTCAGCACGTGGAGGAAGAAAGGGGCAGTGGAGTATGTGGAGCCTAGCCGGCCACACACCTGCCACTGCTGTGGGAGAGACCGCACAAACCTAGGTGATATTGCAAAATCTTCTTTTTCTGCATCTGGATCTGACCACACGAGATCGGCCATGGGACCTTCATGAGGTATTTCTGCCAAGCAAACCCATTTACCAAGCCATGAGGTGCGCAGCTTCGAAGACGAAAAGCCAGGCCTACCTCGAAAGCGATCGACGACCTTGATTTGATCGACTGAGTGAATAGAAGGTGAGAGCCCTAAGAAAAATCCATCCTCAAGACCACCCCATTCGAAAAAGAGATGCCAAAGAGCACGTACCACCATGGACACAAAATATCCGGTCATCAATCACGACAGAGAGCGTCAAGAAGTCAAACATGTCTGTAAAGTACGTCCATACGTGTGACGAGCCATATTTACGAACGCATTCGGTGTAGAAACCATAGGTCTGTGGGAAGTGGGTTAGGATGAGGGCGAGAAGCGATTCGAGAGACGTGCTTGAGTGACCGCCCGGGATTCGTGGTTACCACGGATGAGCTGGACGCGATCAGGGTATCTTAGTTTGAGACACGTCAGGAGAGATATGGTTTCGACGCTAAAGAGACCGCGATCGACATAATCCCCTAGGTGCGAGGACGCGAAAGCGTGAGTTAATTGTATCCGGACGTGTTCAGACAGGACTGACCGAGAAATAGATAGTTTGTATGTGGGGCATAACCGCCTATACGGAATATCTCGATGAGATCATAAAACTGACTTGGAGATGATTAAGTGGCGTCGACGGAGACACGAAGGGTCAAAGAGAGCTCACCCATGAATGTCACCGACGACAGTGACTGGTGCGGAGACGTGTACGACATTGGACTCTCTCATGAGCACTTCCTTTGTTTTTTCGCATATTTCACGCAGGAGGGCCTCGTGTAGGAGCTGTTTTCGGAAGAGCTGTTCTATGCACGCGTCGAGGTCGAACGGAGCCATCTTCGTGATTACGCACAAATTCCCGTCGCGACAGGATGGCTGTTTATTCTTGTTTATACCTTTTGACAGAGATCTTGTCAAAACAAATTAATTAAAAGGAAATACAAACTCGTCCTGCGTAGTTGCCATCATCACCCTGCTCGGCTCGGTCCTATATCAGTCAGCGCGTAAAAGCATGTTATAGCGTCTCGGTAAGTCATGTGTCTGTGCGTAGCACAGGGCAACCTGGGGCAAGGTTAAGTTTGCGACTACAACGCGCGTAGTACGGAAAATTTTATTTGCCAGACCATCAGCTGTGCCTTGGCTCCGTCCTCGAGGCAGTCGCGTTGCAACTTGGCAAGCCCAGTCTTTGTTCGTCACATTCTCCAGGTCCCATTTCACGACCTTGCGGAAGAAGCCCGTTGACACTTGGCTGCGAAGCCATTCGCGTTTGGGGTACCCTCTCAGAGCTTCCCATGCCCATGCCCATCACCCGCGTGTGTATGGATACACAAAACGTCGCGGCGAGGACCTTTGACGGATCTTCTTGGAAAATGCCGGATGTCGGCTGACGGCCTTCGGATGTCGGATGTCGGATGTCGGACTTGGGGGTGGAAGTAAAACCCCCCTGCTCTGACGCAGGCCCAATTGTCGCTCCCGAGATCACTTTCATGGGCGATTTGAACCCGTCCTCCTTCCTATCCCCGTCCGATCCTTTTATAAATATATCTATATTTACACATTACGCGCATCGATTCGGGCGAATGCAGACGAGATCGTGCGTAGACGGACGAGCTCGATGTACGCCAACGACGGAATCGTTTTGCCACAGGTTGCGATCGCGGTACGGTCGCAGGAACACATGAAGTGACTGGCAAAAGCCCGGGGCCGCCCCCGAACGTGTCATCCTGGCTCACTTACGCGCTTGGGTGAATCACTGCAGGCGCTTGATCCTGCGGTCTGACAGAGGCTCACTCAGCTGTACGATGCCATACTTGTGACGAATGGCACAAAACGAGCATCTCGATAGCATGTATCGATTCTGGGAAAAAACTAGGACACAGCAAGACATGTACTAAAAACAGGGTGGTGGACGGCTGCGGGAGGCTAATCTGACATGATGAGCGCCCATCGATCTCGAGCTTGTTGGTGCATCATCTGCCAGCGAAAACTGAGCCCATCGCTGTGTACCTGCCACCGATGGGGTGTGCTGACACCGGAATGAGTCAGGCCGTGAAGTAATATGACTTGCTTAGCTGGCATTTCCCGGAAACGCCTCGGGGACTGGGTTGAGATTGCCCGATTCTCACGACAGCGATACGGTGGAGGTTGGTGTGCGCGCTTGGGTGAAAGTGACCAAGCGGGGGTAAAGTTTGGCGGGGGGTGTATCCGATAATTCTATTCTCTTTTCTTCTGTAGGCTGTGCGCGGGTGGAATCACATCTGCATATTAGATCTTTCCGCTTAGCGTTAGATGAAAGGAGCGTGCTTCAAGTTGAAGGAGATTTTGAAGGGCCCCCATATCACGATGCCGTATGGGGTGCATCATACGCAGATTTAAAGTGCTTGATATATCGTGGTTACGGTACCAGGGACGATCCCTTCTCGATCTCGAAAGTCAAGTTTCAGGTACTCTCCCACCCACCCGAACTTGGGCTCGTCTAGCCAATTATGCGTTTCCGCCAGATCTCACCGTGTTCTCATTTTTCCTTTTTTTTTTCCATCCTTCTCTGCCGGCATGGCTCAGTGTGCGTGTGAGTGTATGTGCGTTGCGCAGCATATCTTGGTCTGGTCAGCATTCAAAGTGCCGAGATCTGTCGCATCTTCGTACGGAGAACTTGGCCAATTGGGGCCTTCTCAAGTTCTCCCCCGGCCAATCCCACTCCATTGACATCTACAACGCCATCGTCGAACCGAATCCGAACCGTCCCTGGACTGGCACCCTTCTCCAGATCTCTACACGCTTCGCCGTGTCCGCTATCGCTCCCGTTCCCTCCGAATTCACGATGGCTACCGGAATGATATGGGCGTGTACTCCATCCCGGCTTTACTATACTCTCTCAGAGGTAATGATTTAGTAACACCTCTTTTCATTAAGGTACGTTGCTAAGACATGCCATGGCAGGCGACGCCCGTCCTATTACAACAACATTTTCGTATATAACCTTCCCTCCTCCGAGACTCGCCCCCTTGCAGTCTAGTCCTTTGCCCTCCTCCAAGTCCTCCAATGCAGCACAACCACTATCCCTCCTCCGCTCACCAGGTTCCTCACGGCACCCATCCGTCCTATTCCACGGACGACTATGCCCCACCCTATCCAGATCCGTCTCACCACCAGTCCACCTTGTCATACGCCGCTGTCACCCCGGCCACCCACTTGCCCGCCGGATCCATCGGTGCGTCACTCGTGTCATTCAATTTTATTTCCCTCATAACGCTTCTCTCTCCGCAGCCCACCAGAGCATGCCTCCCCAGTACCCCTACTCATATCCCACGCAGAGCTCGCCCGACGACCATCGCACGTATTACGCGACCTCCTCTCAGGGGCCCGCCCTCGAGCACTACCCCTCCCCTAGCTCCCCATCGAGCTCATATGCGACGCCCAACCCCTCGGGCCACGTAAGCCCCCAGACATCTCGACACCATACCCATCTCTCCCAGCAACAGCAGCAATTCATCCCTACCCCATCACAGGCATTCCAAGTCTATTCGTCCGCAGGATCCGCGGCCTCTTCGGCACGTTCTCGGTCGACCGTCGAACCCTACTATCACATGTCCCCAAATCCGCAGCACGTCGTGCACGCGCCCCCCGCGTCGACACATGTCACTGGTACCACAGGCGGCAGAAGTAGCACAGCACACGGTTCCGGGTCCCACTCCCATCACGCACACGCTGGCACCCACACAGGCACGATCGTCGTTGCTGCCGGCGAACGTTACCCATGTGACCTCTGCGATCGCTCCTTTACGCGCTTGCACGATCGTCGACGACACTACGAGACTGTGCACGCCACATCGCCGGTATTGCACAAATGCCGGTTCTGTCGGAAAGACTTTAGTCGCGCAGACTCACTCAAACGCCACATCGACAATGGATGTGATGAGATGCCTCGATAGAGTTTTTTTTTATAGGTCCCTGTCCCTTTGGCGTGCTTGGGCTCGGAACCTTGATAAACGTGGAATAGGGACTAGGTTCCGGCTCGGAGGGTGTTTTGGAATGTGGCGTTTGGACTCGCGTAGACCCTGGTTGATCCTCGTTCGTGAGTCATTGTTATTCATCTCATACCCTCCACGTGTGTGAGAGGGGAGGGGAAGGGGAAGGGGAAGGGGAAGGAGAGTAGGGTTGGGTCTGGCCTGTCCCTACCCCGTGCGTGCGTGCTGGCGTCGTTGGCGATGACGATATCGTCCTTATCGTTGCATGGACGTGCTCTGGATCGTAGTCGCATGTACCCCTTTTACCCTCGTGTGGGTCCAATATTTGCATATAAGTATATTTAGGACCAAGTATATAAATACAACACTTTCACTTAATTCGTTCTCCACTCGTCCCTTTGATTCTCTTCCATTTTTCCAAGTCTTTTTTTGGTGGGGAGAAACTAAGAGATACATAAGTACGACACGCAACGCACGCGTTCCTAGGATCCATACAGATGTTGCTCTGCTGGCACATTACATACACGTGTTCTGCAAGAATCCGAGAAACACGTCCATACGGATAGGTACTAGGTCGGAAGGATCATCGTCGTGCGCCCAGCACTCTTTTTAGGTTTTCACTCTAGAATAGAATTAATTTGCCTTTCCATTCAATCCCCTCTCCGCGGTCTTTCTCTCGTGTATACGTACCGTGCTTATAATTATACTATATACTTCTTGAGCCCGAATCCGTCCCCATATCGTCCGTTCTCCGTCACCGCGTCTTCGTGCTTCGTTGTTCGGCACCGGGCGCAATTCGGTTCCTCGTTTTACATCGATCGTCACTTTACCTCCACGCCTTTCCTTTTCTCCGATCGCCTCTCGTACGCGACACGTTATACATAGGAAGTTTAGACGGTTCTAGGGCGTTGGGGCTGACAAGCGACCGCGTCCTAAAAACGCGGAGGTTTCCGAAGATGCGATCCAAACATCTGGCTCGAGACCAATACACAGAAATGGATATGTATGGATGATGGCACCACGCGGTTCTCTGAACAACTTGAAGAGTGACATGTACGTGGCCGCCTTCGTCGCCACGCGCGCACGGAAGCGTTGAAGCGTGCACGCGTGGGACCATCGACGATAAGGCGCTCATTCCGTATCAGAATCACATGGTGAGAGTGAGACTATACATCGCCTTGGAGGATGACGCGACGTGTGGGGTGACGATGACGGCCATGGGGTTCTTGAGAAAAAGACGACCCGAGCGAGGCGGTGACGGAAAAAAAAGATCAGGGGAAACCACAGTTTTTGTTCTTTTGTTAGACCTGCCTTGCTCAGCCTTGCCTCGCTTGACACTGGTGCGCCCGGCTCGCGAGAAGCAGAGGGGCCGGCCGAATAGGGTGGGCTGTGTCTCTGAAACATCGCATATCGGCAGGTACTTGCTTTCAACGTCGTCGATCGAGATGCACGTCATTTTTTAATTGGACCAAGACGTCCTCGGTGATGGATTGGAATGGTATCGATAAAATGCGATCGTTGGTGGAGCGCGCGCAGTAGTGATGACATGACCGCCCTTGCCTCGCGGAACACGGACTGAGAAAACGTGGACCCGTATCTGTATCTGAATCGCAGCGACATGGGAGAGAGGAAGGAGGAAGACACGATCGTCCGAGGATTGCCATTCGGTACTGTAGAGACATTTGGCCTATCAGCCACGTCATCACTGGCATCTCCTCGGTACCCATTCCCAAAACGCGAGGGCACGTCAATGACGACGCCACCCCCTAGAAGCCGCTGCACCCCGCCTTCTCCACTGTTCGCTGCTGAAACGAGAGAAAGGACGTGTGCGTTGAGACGGGCAGTATGTGTGGTGAAGGTAAGCGAGAAAATATAAAGGCGCCAGACAGCTAAGCAACTGGAAGTGAGGTCGACCAGCACTTTCAACGCAACCTTCCCCCCGTTCCCTTTCAGTTCGTCCGACCCACTTTGCCGTCTGCGTACAATCGGCGAGCGTCCCGGCCACGCACCATCGTTCTGGCCTCGAGTTGCTCCTTTGGCCACAGATACATTTCTGTGGCTTGGCGACCTCCTTCAATCACGTCTGCAATAGGACCCGGTGGAACCATAGAACCGGAGGAAAGCAGTGCCTTTCGCGGCGATTGGCCACCGGCACATTATCCGCAGTGTGATGAATGCGTATAGGTATGTGAGGAGGAGGGGAGGGGAGAATGCGCGCCTCAAGGCCCACGGGACGGGTCCTCACCCCAACGACACTGTTGCGCCCTACTACACCACATATCCACCAATCCATGTCGGGTGCATGATCCTGAGATGTGTCAACCCCTTTAGTCAGATGGCACCAACCATACGAACAAGTTTGGTTTGATTCGCTGTCCCTTATTAGCCCGGCAGTGCGGATGGCATGTCCTCGGAATGCGAAAGAAGAGTATTTTTTTTTCCTTCCTTAAAGCAAGATATGATGCCGAGCGGATCTGCCATTCGTCTCGCTGATAACACCATTAGGAAGGTAATAAATGTGAATCCCCCATCTGATTTTCAAAAACAGGTGTCTGCCATCCGCGAATGGAACCCAAGGTTGGGGCCTTGCTCGTGACAGGCCCTGTACGTGACAAGTGACCCTTGGTTTACGCAAAGGGATGATCTTTTTACCATTCTGGCAGAGGCAGTGCTTGGCCAGTTTAAGTCTGGCATGTTACGGAGCAAGTTTGGGACTGGAGTCTGGAGGACCACCGAAGCGATGTATGTCGGTTATGTTTTCTTGCTTCCTGCGCGCGCGCGTGTGTGTGTTTTTAAAAAAACAAAGTTCACGCTACGTGGCCACCATGCTCGCTATGGTTAGGCGTCAATTGGGTTGAAACCGGACCGGCAATGCGATAGGGATAGGTGGAACCATGCTGCATGATCCGCCTCATTCAGTAAACCGTGCTGTGGAGGGAAGGAGATGATCTGGAATAAATTACAACCGAGTTACCAGGATGCAACAAGGTTCGAGACCATACAGTGTATTGAATTACTCTTCGTCTTCAGAATCCCCCTCGTCCTCACTTGGAACAGTCTCGTTCCCTTGGGCAGCAAGGCCCTCAATTTCGATAGTTCTATTATCGTCACCGGTTTCTTCATCCTCGCTTCGGTTCGATTGCGTCTTGTTCAATTTGGCGATAACTTTGTCAGCTCTATTGAATATGCCTCCCGTCGGAGCACCGCACGCCAAACACTTTGGGTTCCTAGCGTAGCGCTTGATTGCACAGGATGAGCAATAATAGTGGCCACATCGAGTTACCACCGGCTCCGTGTATGGTTTTCGACAAATGAGGCAAGCAAAGGGGATGTCCTCGTCCGAGTCTGAATCGGACACATCTTCCACTTGTCTTTTGGGGTTCTCGGCCAATTTATCAAGTTGCCATCCCGCAAGGTCTAAGAACGCCGAGTTCAGTCTCATGAAAACACGTCCTTGGCAAAATGAATTAATGATACTCACAGGTGCCACGATCATGCAAGAATTTGCAAGTGTCTCCAAAGCCGCAATAGCCGGTCTCTAAGTGTAGGCGATGCATGTGTCAGCTGATCCGCGGCATCACTGAAATAATAGGCGCAGAGAAACGTACCTTTGTAATCCTTGCACACATCGGGCTGGTAATCGACGATGGTGACCGTCCGGATCGTGTTCGCACTCCTCTGAGGACCTATCCGCATCGCCTTGGGTATCTCTTTGTCCTTTTTCAGATGACTACGGTAGGCTTTTTGACCCTTGTACACCCCGTCCGGGGCTTCCTCTTCTTCGACTTCACCGCGGTCCTCGCGCTCTTTTCGACGTCGCTTGGCGAGGACCTCCTCAATTTCGTCGCCGGCGATAATGTCGAGTGCAGCGTTTATGTGGGAGCCTGCGGCGGTCCATTTGACGTCTGGTCCTTCTCGAGTAAATTCGTCGTCGTCTCCATCGGTCTCTGTACGCTGAGCAGCCGTCCGTTTCGTCCCTGCGCTCAATAAGTTCGTGGCCGCTTTGCGCGTGGGAAGGACGACCTCGGATGCGGTGTTGGTACGCGAAGACACGGAGGCACTGATGTTGGACACGGCGGGGGGTCCAGGTGATCCCGAACGACGTCGGGTCGTCGTCGGGCGTGATTTTCCCTTCTTAAAAAAGGGTACTTTGACGTCGTCTGTGGTCGACATCGTGGTGAGCGAACAACAAGCAGTGCTTTGCCAACCAAGCCGTGCGCATGATGGCGGCCCTCGGTTAGCTTGGTCATCTAGTTAGCTTAGTAATCAAGATGATTTGTCATCATTGACCCCTGATTGAACAACCTAAGACCCGTGTTAGATGGGCAAGTCAGCCAGTGTGTGTTTTTTTGGCCGTCCACGTTCATGCACCTCCGAACGCCAAGTAGAGGCGCAGCGCATAATCTCAAGCGGCCTGCCTCCACAGCGAGGGAAAAAAATAGAGTTGATATCCCATCAAGTATGAACCGCATACCCAACATCTGACAATGCAGAAAAGTTTTTGATCCCGATGGCCCGACATGATGGAGGGGACAGAAGACGTTGGAAACGGGTCTCGCGATTTCTTTACCAAGAATCGTTACGGTACGTCCCAGGACCCAATGGGGTATGCCGTCTGGGTACCCAAGTAAGTATGAACTGGATACGCCGGAGAGAATTCCGGAAGGGGTTGATCGCGCGGCTATCCACATCCTTCCAAAGCGGATGAGCGACGATCTCAAGAGACGTCAACCTACTCTCCGTCCCAGTTTAACAGGTCCGGCTGTGTGCTCTCGAGCCCTCCGTCGTGATCCGATCTTTTTTGCTTCTTTTTTTTTTGGAAGCGCCGACGTACGACGGAAAGCCTACACGTCCATGTATCAGTGCCATTTCATTAATCAGTCGGGTTGACGTGTCCCGGTGCAGGCGACAAGGAAGTATATGGAGTCGCCGGATAAATATGAAACTTGCTCCGAGATCCGCCACGGAAAGAGGACTGGCCCACACGTGAGATTAACCTTGACAGAGGCTGAAAGAGTAAGTAACGGGCATTTCGGAAAGCGTCTTTTTTCTTGGCCTTTGCTGGCCCTCAGTGGATGCTGTAATGGGTCATTTAAGGTGAGATAAAAGTGATACGGGACATCATTTCCCTGATCATGGAAATAAAAATTCCGTCCTCAATCCATCCGATCATCGGACACTAAAGAAATCCGCTGATGGTGGGTTAATAGTCGCGATATCCCCGGTCCGAAGAAGCATCCATAGTACGTACGCAGTGGAGATAGAGTCGAGACAGCTACAAATGAAACATTGAGTCCGTTTGGGAGATTATAGAAGACGTGTACCATCATGTCACAGAGACGTAAAGGAGATCAACGGTCGGAGTTACCGCCCACACATCAGAAGGACGTATGGTCCGAGCAAGCCCATCGAGTGGAACGATGGACATTCACTCAGGGAAGTAACGGTTTGGGTCAGAATACCCGCTGAGATCGGCGGGTGTCTCGGAGAAAGGTCGACTCCATTCATGTAAAATAGTGGGCTGCACCTCCATCGCTTGCTTTGATGCGATACACAAAAGGTCCGCACTCATCAGATTTTCTGATAGGTAAACAAGCCAGTCAACAGAGCGGTCGCAAATTCAGATCCGGGCGGTGTACGCACGACATTGGAGCCAGTCAGCTATCACATCGGGGCGGAAAGAATCATGGATGAATTAAGAAGGTACCAGCCTACATACCTTCAGCCTGAGGTTCGGCCATGCGCGTTCCATTTCAGGGCTACTTAAAAGCATCCCGGGTATGGGTCAGGTAACATGCCAGCCCAAAGGCGTGTGCCCGTCTTGATCGCCGTCGTGTAAGAGATAGCTGGGTTTCCAAAGACAGGAAATCTCGACGGAACTCGAAGCTCATTGAATCATCATGTAGTTACCCAAACCAACAGCTGATAAGTTCGTCCAGAGCGGTCTCTTCCATTGACGCCTGCTGTGCAAATGCATTACACTGTCATCTGACCTATTATGACTGAAGTCGGGCTTCAGAAATTAGAATCAGAGAGTTATTTGTACCAACAGTCACGTGATGCACATCCTAGTTGTGTGCACTGTCACACCAACGACGTACAACTTAACATTCAACCGGTCCAGCTACGAGTTCTAATGACTCGTGGACGAGGTCGCTACATGCGACCGCAAGACGGTGAGGAATATGAGGATGACTTGGATGAAATTCGGTTTGTCTCGTTTTTGTTCAATTTGTGATGGATCTCATCAGCTTCTAGGCGATACGAGGATTTTACCACTATTGGTATGTCCGCGGTCACATTGTACCTCGTGGTTTCGTTCGTCTCATTCATGTAATCTCTCTGTCCTAGACTGGATCCAAGATTCGATAATAGAGAGGAACAGGAGGATTCGTGATACTGACAAGTCGCGCACCGCCTACCGCGGCCCCAATGGTGAAATTACACCCGCTTGGGTGTGGGCACAGTGTTGGAAGCTGGTGACTGCTGGTGAATCTTGGTTCGTGATAACCTTGATCGGTTCGTCTCCCCTTCCTCTGTAGCGATGGACCGTGGCTGAGAGTGTTGGCTAGGCATACTCATCGGTGTCAACGCTGCGCTCATCTCCATCGTGACCGAATGGCTTTCTGACATAAAAAATGGGTATTGTAGCGATGGATGGTGGCTGAATCAACAATTCTGCTGTTGGGAAGTCGAGAGCGAGGACGAATTTTGCCCAGTTTGGCACCCTTGGAGTTCAGTCACCCCAGGACGATGGCTAGCTTATGTTTCATTCGCAGTATGCTCTATCAGTTCCGGTTCGCACTGGAAGATTCACATCTTTTACAGGCCACCTTCGCATTCGTAGCAGCTCATCTGGTTCGCACTATGGCACAATATGCTGCAGGCTCTGGGATCTCGGAAATTAAGTGCATCCTTGCAGGTTTCATTATGAAAGGCTTCCTTGGGTTTGGAACGTTCTTCATCAAGAGTCTCACTCTAGTATGTTCATCGGCTAGTGCATTTGTGCGTGTGCTAATCAGGTACAGCCCCTGGTCATCGCCTCTGGCCTATCTGTTGGCAAAGAAGGACCGTCCGTGCACGTTGCTTGCTGTATTGGATCCCTGGTTGCTGGATGGTCCCGACGCTTTTCTCGAAGTTCGGGTTCGTGACAACTCATTTTTGCTTTTATTACTCGTGTCCACGCCCCCCCCCAGGTAAAATGAGAGAGGTCATCACGGCTGCATCTGCGGCCGGTGTCGCCGTCGCTTTCGGTTCGCCAATTGGAGGCGTGTTATTTTCAATCGAGGTGACTTCTTGACGTTGTCCGCATCCTCGATAAATTATCATTGAACGTTCATAATAGGAAATGAGCCACATATTCAGTATCAAGACTATGTGGCGGAGTTTCGTCTGTGCGTTGGTCGCTACCTTCACGCTTTCCGTCCGTGCATATTCTCACGCTTCATGATGCATCCTCATGTATCCTCTATAGGTCATGAACCCCTTCCGCACTGGAAAGCTCGTGCTTTTCCAAGTGACATATAACCGTAGTTGGCACTTCTTCGAGATCATTTTCTTTGTGATCCTTGGAATTTTTGGTGTTGGGACAAATTACCTTGATATTTTGGTAAGACCCTGATTCCTATCCGACAGGGACTCTATGGTGCATTCATAGTCAAGTTTAATATGCAAGTTGCGGCATTCCGCCGGAAGCACCTAGCAAACCACGCAATAGCAGAGGCTGTTGTACTTGTCATTCTGACTGCGATCGTCGGATATCCAAACCGATTCTTACGCATTGACATGACTGAGATGATGTCCATCTTATTTCGTGAATGCGAAGGCGGAGGTGATTACGATAACCTGTGCCAGTGAGTGCACTTCTAGTTTCATTCTTGCATTGAATTGAACCCTTGGACAAGGCTCTCGGCGCAATGGCACATGGTTAACTCGTTGCTACTGGCCACAGTCATACGGATGGGGTTAGTCGTTATTTCGTATGGCTCAAAAGTGCCTGCAGGGATCTTTGTACCATCTATGGCTATCGGAGCTACCTTTGGTCGTATGGTTGGTATTATCGTCAAATCTATATACAGGTAAGATGATTTCGTGTCTTCTCCGTTACTAGTTTATGAGATCGCATAAGAGCTTATCCTCAATCTGGGATGTTTGCTGTTTGCGACCCGGATATCCCATGCATCACCCCTGGCACGTATGCGTTTCTCGGGGCTGCAGCTGCCTTGAGCGGTGTTATGCGCATCACTGTCACTGTCGTCGTGGTGATGTTTGAGCTCACTGGTGCGTTGACCTACATATTGCCAACTATGGTAAGTCACGACTTGTTGACACATCTCGCCTCCGCGTTCACCGCTATCTCATCATAGATGGTAATTCTAGTCACAAAAGCTGTTGGCGACTTCATTGGAACGCGCGGGATAGCCGATGAGAGCATTCGGTTCAATGGATACCCCATACTGGATCAACACGATCATTCGTCAAACGTGGCAGGTGGGTTATCTAAGCTCATGATGCCGTGTGGACCCTTGATTTTTCTGACAGTCTCCGAGGTGATGAAGAAAGACTTGACTGTTCTTTACGCTTCAGGGATGGGTGTCAGTGATGTCGGTGAGGCGCTCAAGCGGCGAGCAGTCCTTTCGTTGACCCGTGCTCTCTCCACAGAGGACGTACTCGCTTCGACCGATGTGAAAGGCTTTCCAATTGTGGCTTCCAAGTCATCTAAGGCCCTTTCCGGTTATATTGGCAGGACTGAACTGCGCTATGTACTAGGTGTTTTTCTTTTGCATACGGATCTGATCTCTGGAACTCACAGTATTTTAGACAAGGCCCAACACATGGGTGATGTGTCGCCCGAAACGCCGTGCTCATTCAGCCGACAAGCATCTGATCAGGAAGACTTTGTCTTGTCAGGGGTGACGTCAGGATCGGCTCTGGGAGCCGAAGAGGATGTTGCTGTTGAATTACTGGAGACAACGTCATCGAATGATGTTCTCAAACTGTGGCCTTGGGTGAACCAGGTACGCTCTTTATATTCGGCTTGCTATATCATTGATCTGAGGGTCACTCGAGACACCTCTCACCGTGTCTCCACGGTTACCCCTCGAGATCGTAATGCAGCTTTTTAAGCGCATGGGGTGAGTTAACAATTTCTATGGTTTGCGCTCCTTGTCACTCAATACACTTCTGGTAAAGCCCACGTGTCATCCTTGTCGAGGAGCTAGGCTCTCTGAGGGGGTTAGTCACCGTGAAAGACGTGTTGAGGTTCAACCTGACCGAAAAGCCCGAGAGCGACCAACAACACTGGGACAATGGCGAATTCGAAGCTGCCTTGGAAGTGATGTGGAACTGGGCTGTAGGGATGGTGGATGACTTTGTGGAATGGTGTAGACGTCTCGTCCGACGCTGAATAACCACTTGTGTTGGCCAATCGCCTTTTGATTGCCTTGCCTATTCGAGCATCAAGGCACCCGCACGGGCCGCACCTGCGCGACAGCAGAAATCTGGAAGGTCCGATGAGCCGGTAGACTGGCTCGGAGATTGCGAACATGCGTGCAACATGCTGCGGCGGTATGGATTCGGACGAAGACCGCTGCGTGAATGGCAGTACTCGAAAGATGTTGCCGTTAGTACAAGGCAGTCGGGTCCCGTCTTGCCCTAGTGCAGGTTAACGCCATACCCACACCCAACCGTGTGGTCGCACCTGTACGATGAGTACAGGACCGGGGAGCAGTGGCCCACGCCAACACTCGACTCGAAAGCGTGCTTGAGTTAAACTGATGACCAACCGATCATCAGCAGGAAAATGGCCTCAGATGGTCGGCCCACTACCTGTTCAGTTCATCCTGACCTTGAAGCCCTTCGCGGGTAAGTGACAGACCATGCTTGGCTCATATGTCCTGCATGAAGTTCATCTTGTTCCATGTTCTCCTATTACCCCGTAACGGTCTATTCCTGTTTCACATTGTTAATTTAAAATTTACCGCAAGGATAAGTATACACACGTGTATTTCAGTAATTCAACGCGGTCTTCTCCGAATCGCATACTGGAACCATTTCCATTTTCCCAAATTTCGGGAACCACCGCGAAAAAGTTGTTGCGATCGTGCGCAAGTGAGGGTGGCAGAATCGATTACTGAAATGAGTCCAATGCAACGCACACCACATGCGAGGTGTCCCATAACTTGGCGCAAATTTCGTGATGACGGCGTTGCCCTGTCTGCAGATTGATGTTGCTCCGGCGGCTTTGCACATTGTTCGCGGACTTTCTCCGGTACCTCGGATAGGGGTGCGGATCGTCAATGTATCCCCTAGTAGGCATGTCGTAGTACCCCTGAAAAACAGGTATCGATCGTATAGAGCGTGGATGAACTCTCGCAGATATAATGCGAGACAGCTGGTCGTGGTGGTGGGTGGTAGGCGCCGCGCGCTTCCATCAGACCGAAGATCTATCATGATATAGTGATCTGTTTGTTGGTGGGATCAGATCGTGTGGTGTTATCTCGCGACAACGCCCAAGACGGACTGGGTGCCCACGGCAGTTGATCGGAAAAGTTGTGCGAGCTCAGCGACAAAAGGATCCGTAGTTAATGCTGAAATCCAAACCCAACCTTGTTCAGCATGCGCGATTGGCTGCGGTGGGAGATTCAGCGGAAAAGAAGAAGAATCACGCTGTCCGCGCCGGACCGTGACATAAACTATTGGGCCCTGTGGTACATGGAGTAGATCGCAAATTGATCCAGTGTCTAGTTTTTATTATTATTATAAAAAAGGGGGGGTTAACTCAGAAATCAGCACATGAATTCTTAGAGAGGAGAGACAAGTGCGTCACCAATTAACATCGATCGATGTCTGCGATGCGTGCTACATCCAGTTGTACCCGCTAATTGCGCGTGCACGTCCGCCTATGAACTAAGATGGGGCCTAGGGCTTGAATGAATGCCCGAGTAAGATATCCAAAACACACCTTGAGTTGAGAAATCAGGGAGTCCAGCCTTGCCACTGGAGTATAATTTCATTTGCTCGTGCTATCTTGCGGTGTTCCCTTTCTGAGCGAGTACAAGCAAGTCTCTCTCCTTTCCTTTGTCAACCGTAAAATGAAGAGGGGGGGACTCGCTTGGTGTGGGCAGAGTTCCAATAAATGTGGATAGTTTTCCAAAATGTGAAAAGCATAGGGGAAAGCAGGCCTGCTTTCCCACTTTATGACCTCAAATTTGTGTGAGAAATGAGTCGCCCATAAATGGAGGACAGCTTGAAATTAGATTCGAACCGAGAGGTTGTGAGCAAATGAATAGAGGTCCAGGAGATGTCACAGCGGCCTCAAGTCAGTGAAAAAAAAGACTAGATTGAACAGCTCACCTTCGAGTCCGGCCGTCGACAATTTGATCTGCGCACTACGGGAGACCAAGAGACTGGAGGAAAACGAGGAGACGAGTGCCATTGAAATTTGATGCGCAATTATATACATAGTAGTCAAGTATACTAGTAGTGTATGCTAGACTGGACTGGCATTCATAGCCCATAGAAAAGTCTACTGCTGTAACTGTACAGTGTCGGGCTGTTCTCCAACAGACTCCAGAATGAGTGGTCTGGGCAAAGGATAAGGTTCAGTGACATGTTTTGGCCATCGAGTTCGACCTCGGACTCCGAATTCCCTATCCTCGAGCGACGAGGAACGGTTTGTCACGCTTGGATATGGCCTATTGCCCAAGAATCAGGATCAAGAGTCAAACTCGATGATCAATGCCTCATCCGACTTGAATCAAGTGGTCCGGGGAACCAAAGATGAGTCACGAATGCCAGTGCCCAACAATGCTGTCCTGTCCAGCTTACAGTGGGGGACGAAAAATAAAAACACTCAAAGCACTCCCGCACCCTCCCTTCCGCACGTGCGGGAGTGAAAGGAGCAGCATCCGTCAATTGAAAAGGTGTGCAGAGAAAAGTCCGATTCATAAGGGAAGCGTACTCCACGCGCTGCGAGGGGCAGGCGACAGATCTCCGAGTCCAACATCACAACAGGAATGTCGGTCAATCCGCCGCGCACGATAAATCAAGCATACCACATACCGTCTTTCCTGTTCCTCTGTTCTAATACCGAGTCAGGTGGTAAATTGGCCGAGGAGGGATGGAGCCCAAGTTGAGTTCATCCACAATACGCTGACGTTGGCTCAGACGTGCGTTTGGTTCGAGTGCTCTAAGACGTGACAATTTATCCATTACGAGCAGTGAAATTGCATACAGATACGAAGCTTCTAATCCTTCCCAACAGATCGTAGGTCGAGATCGTGCTTGTCAGTGTAGTCGTTGCAGTCCACCAGGGCGGCATCCCGTAACGCCGTTAGGGGAAATGTCTTTTCCACTACAAACCGCACGCGGCTGGGTTGCAGGCAGGTAAATATTTTTGTTCCCTCTCCTGTCGGCCTCATTATTTTAACCGTGCAAGCCGCGTTGTGACAGGGAGGGCGCTGTATGTGGGAATCCGTCAACACATGTCAAACAACGGAACGATAGCGGGCACCAATTAAGGATGTCCACAACCCAGCATCAAACTGCACAATATTCGATTCCCCACGCACCTGCGCGTGTTGGCAAATTTTCTCATCATTATGTGGCTTGTGCGTAAGGATCTCGTACTCCTTGCTGTGGGGTTTCACAAAATCCCAACCCAGTCTCCTATCAACGGCTGTACCAAGGATATCACGTCGCTTTCTCCCGAGAAATTCACAATTGTTGTCGGCCGATCTTAGGAAGTGTACGCATTTGGTTACTGAAGGCGAGATTCGAGGCACAGATCCCCGCGTCCTCTGGACTCTGGAGCAGCCATACGCCCGTGAGACCACGCCATCGTCTACGAAGCCCTCGCCCGCTTCACAAGGCCGATACATATCTCGTTCACCCACTCGCGGGGGTCGAAATCAAGGTAAGTGGAACGCATGGTTCAGTATCCCGTTGGCTTCACACGCGAGACGCACGGATTGGATCAGGAACTAATTACGGCGGTTACTGATTCCACTTTGAACTTTCCACCATCAACCCTGCAACCTGGCGCAGCGCCGTCGTCTATTGTTTTCTTGCGTTCATTTCCGGTTGAAAATGTTCGCGGACTTGTCCTCGAGGAAAGGGGGTCAGATCGTCAAATAATTGTATTATGAACCACTGTGTCCCGTTCCACTTCTACCCCATTCAGCAAAGACAGATGAAGGAAGTATAGGGTCTTCAAATGTGTCTGGAAGTAGTGAGGAGTTGGTCACCATCATATATGATGGCCTGATGCAGTGTGTATGAGATCTTTCCCTGATTCTATCTGACCAAATATATGTTCATATTCTAGAAATCGGACAATCGTTTTCGGGATCACATCGGAATAAGTACTTATTGCCTTCAGAAGACTGAGATACTTACGATGGCGATTAGCGAATGCCCGGTCGCGAAATTTAAAGCTGCCATACCGAAATTAATTTGGCCAAACTCAACGTTCGTTGCCAAAAGGGTGCACAAAAGCCTCTGGATGTACTGGGTGTGCGAAAGGAGTGATTTCAGCTGGTGGGCGAAAAAAACAGGTAACAACGTTACATCGATGAAAATATGGCTGAGGTATGTTCCGAGTTATTTTCGTGCCCTTTTCCGTCCGCGATCTCCCTCCGTCCCGCCAACGACACGTTTTCCTCTCCTCATGTCGTCTTTCTCATTTCCGTTCCTAGCTCCGCTGGCAGAACTAAGTTCAGCAAGCATCCTCCTTAGTGTTTGCCTAACATCCCTCAGGATCCGTTTCTCGCCTAGCCTCACGATCACGGCGTGTCGTTTACGCTTGGTAAGTGCTTCTGGAAGGGAAAGCAGGCGCTCATCGTCCTGACGAAGCCATGCAAGTGGACTCGGGTCAATTGTGGTCAGAATGAAGTAAAGGCGAACCTCGACGTTTCCACCAAAATACAACACCTCGCGTTGCTTGAATACCTTGTCCAATACCTCCAACACTTCTTTGTTATCTTTGACATCACCCTTTCTCAATTTCCCCTCTGGGAGCTTTCCTTTTGAACGAGCACTCTTGAAATCAGGCTCGGATAGAATAAGGAGACGAGTAAGCGAGACGAGACCAGGAGGTAAGATCACAGACGAGTGGGACCCAGACTCGGGCAGGCTGAGCACAAACGTACTAGAAGACGGACGGACGAAGTCAGTATACCCTTAGATTAAAGTGGAACCAAGAAAGAGAGAATGCCGATGCGGATGACGATCAGGAATAAGGAGGGGGATAATGAGACATACTCGTCTTCACCCTCATCGAGCCACCACTCGATGCGTGTATTCACGTCCTTCACCTTCGACCCAGCGTTGGTCGTTTGCACCACGTGAACAACCAGGTCTGCCCGAACCTCTGCAACGTCTGAAGGATTGCCCAAATGCAAGATGGTCTCCACATCCGTCTCGCCATCTTTCATTTCCACGTCTCCCAGTCTATCAGGTGTAGGAGCAGATGAGGCGGAGTGTAGTCGGACCAAATCAACGTGCCCGTATCGCCTCAGAAGTTCTGAATTTGGTGGGTCGCCATATGTATTGAACTATGATGATGTGTCCGCAGACATACGCGAGTGGCATTTGTTGTCGTCGGGATCACCAATGGCATCGATGACAGGAAGAAGCGAATGAACGTAAGTCACGACGGAAATGGTCAAGCGAGGGGGGGAAGACACTTACCACCTGCTCGCCTTGTTTTATGTTCTTCGCGGTTACCATTCGTAATACAGACGGTTCGTAGAACAGCTTTGCCTAAACACCATTTATAAGGGTCAGCTGGTTTCTCAATTCACAACGAACCCGACCGAGTGACGCTTGACACAGAAAATGAATGAAAAACAAAATAAAAGGCAAGTGAAACGCGGAAGGATTGGGCTCACGTTCTCGCTGCCCCATCTAGCATTCAAAAGGTCTGCCATCGGAACCATAGCTACATCTGAAGGGTCATCTTCCTCGTCGTCCTCTGAATCTGACTCCAGTCCTTCGTTGGTGTCTTCGAGGAAAGAGGGTTGAGGATGAGCATTGTCAATGTGCATGGACGATTCGATTGAGATATTCGACTGAGGATCTTCGGCTTCGTCTGCATCGCCTCCCCCTGCCTCACTGCCGCGGTCTTTTTCTTCCTCAACTTCGTCGTCATCTGTCCAACGGCTGACTGTGAAGCTGCGTGAGAGAATACGGCTCCCAGCACGGTGGTATGCATCGAGGGTATACCATTTCTCATGATGAGAGGGTGGAAAGAGAGAAGGGGATCTCTAGGAGCACACGTTGAATCGAGGGGTAAAACTCCAAAAAAAAGTAATGTGCACTAACTTGGATGGCCGGAACGAGCTGCTCAGAGTATGCTCGCGCTGCATCATCGCGGCCTATCTTATCTATCTATCGCGCAACAACGTGATGAAGATCCAAAGTATCCGAGATCAGTTCAAAAGAACACTGATTGGGCCGATTGACCTACATACCACGGATGTCCCTTGGAGCTCCTCGAGCTCCTCTGCACTCCAGAACATTGGGGTATCAAATGTTATCGGGAGAGTGCGAATATACGGACCCCATTTCGTTTGTACGTCGTCCTGGCACTCGCCTCCATCCATGACATCCGATTCGTGTGCCCACGCATCCTCCCACATCATACACAAGATTAACCCAACCCAACCTTTATGCAATCCATGTGCGTGCCACGCGTCAATGCCAAAGAGAGAGGGAAGGGGCGACGTTCGTGTTGAAAGTGTGATTGTGCGCGGGAGAGTGAAAAGGGTATATCCTTCCTGTCAAGTTTACACCGTATTCGAAGGATGGTTAGCCGAACTGCCAACAGGTCACCGAAATCGATAATGCACACACCGGGATATCACACAAAGCAATCGCCCCGCGTCCACTGCCTGGAAATTCTGTAATACTCATCACTTTCGTATCAAAGAACCCTCCATTTGACTGGAACCATTGCACAAACGCGTCGATGTCCGCGTCGTCCATCATAACGTCTGGACGCCGTCAACGTGTGTTGAACGAAATTTTCCATTCCCGTAACTTGCCAAATAGATGACAACGTCTCGCCTTCCAAAACGGGACTCACCGCCCGGGTTTCGAACGATCTCGAAAGTTGCCGAATAATCAAGGGTATGCTGGAAAATGTGGACCTCTCGTCACACAAGTATATGTTGTGTTCTCCTTTGATCTAGAATATTACAGATGATCCATCGAGTCTTATAAAAGGGAGTATCTATGGCCGTCTTCTCATCACAATATCTTCATAACTAGTCGCTGCTTCAAACATTACCCCCGATCATCCCAGCTTTGAGACTTCACAAATGTCCCTGATTCATTTCTACTACGACCCCACCACCGAGTTTGATCGTCTCTTTGAAGACGCTCTCGTGCCTCGGTTCTGCCCTCGTCCCTGCCTTCCCTCGACAGAGGCCAGGCACGCGACATCGCGACACCGTGACGTCCACTGTCCAAGGTAATTCACCTTTTCCCATATACTCCCATCTTTCCTCAATCTTCTCTCTAGATTGGACCTTTTCGAATCCAAGGATAGCAATATGGTGACGGCAACGTTCGAGCTCCCGGGCTTGACATCCGAAGGCGTCTCCATCGACGTTCACCAGAACCGTCTGAATGTCTCTGGCGAGTTAGTCGCTTCGGACTCCGAGGGAGAAAGAAACTATGTCGTCCGCGAGCGCCGCTCTGGGAATTTCTCCCGGACGTTGCAACTTCCCTTTGGGACCAGGGTAAGCACGTGGTTGGCTTTTCCTTCGACAGTGGATGCTAACGCAGCGTGTCAGCCTGAAGATGTGAGGGCCAAGATGGAGAACGGCATCTTGACGATTACGTTTCCAAAGACCTCTCCCGAACAGCAGGCCAAGCGCATTGTCATTCAGCAGACGGTTCGCCATAACGATTGGGTGTCATTATAATTCTTATTTAATATTACAATGCTAAGTATGGTTTTGTAACCCCCGGGGTGCACTTTTGCGGCGCGTACAATGATGTGAAGGACTCTCGGTCTGTAGCTATTGATGTATATCAATCGTATGAACGTTGTCCATCAGATCAGTAAGCGATACCTCCATGCAAACCTGTACGACATGCAAAGTATCCGTGACACCCCTATACTCAACACGTGGTAGTGGTGCAAGGTATCTCCAAGCACGAGTGTTCCAGATACTTTTTCGTAGATCACCGTGCTCGACCGCGAGGAGACACCGCGGAGTTAAACGATCGTGAGCGATGAGCGATGATACCAGGTGAACATGGCAACCAAAGACTCTTGTAATACCACGTTATTTGTCCTGCCTACACAGAACGTGTCGCTCCACGCGCCAAGGGATCGCACGATAGTGCAGAACATTTGTAACTTGGAGTTCTCGGGGGTGCTTCGAGTTCATAGACTGAGCTGGTCTCGACCTTCTGAAGGAGAGGTGGGTTGTACTCCCACTTATGTGAGAGTATAACATATTGATAGTATCCCTGAACTTCTCCCCGAATACGTGCGAGGTCTAAACGTGTCGTCATTGAGGACACGAACTCGCTGTGAATTGGGAGTTCTTCGAATGCTAGTGCTTGCTGGGCTTTGTCCAGGAGACGACCAGTGGTAGTCTCGATCAGTACGCGCGGCATGTCACAGATGGCTGCTCAATAACCCTCCGAATCATTGATAAAGCATCGCCGTATTGACGACGAAGTTCTGTTATCCAAATGTAATCAAACATGATCCTTTGCATGAAATTAAGAAAAACGACTGACTAGGAACTTTGTATATGAGGAGACTGCTCGAGTATTGAGCGCATCTCATTGAATGCTTTGGCGGCCTCAGTGTAGCATTTCCTTCCGTGTAGCGCCACACGGCGTCACCTCTCGTAGCCTCTATGGTGCAAGGGATCGAGCTTGACAGCATAATTGGTGTACATTGTTGAGAGTCGGGCGCGAATGAGAATGTGAACCATAAACCATATGTACATCTTCTGCATCATCCAGAGCCTCCAACCACAAGCACATTAGTGATCGAGCTCTGCTTCGTTTGACGAGAATGTCGACGATGTTCGTTGGTTTGCGCGATAACACGATCGAATACTGTTCGACGGCCTCAGCGTATTTTCGAGAGCTCGTTGCAGCATCCCCAATTAGCTTCTCGAGCTTTTCGGTACTTCGTTGTCGAAAACCTAGTGGACGTGTGAACAACCATTGATCATATAGCCGATGCAATAACTTAATAAGCACCCATTGCTCGTAAGTACACTTCGTACATCCTTGGATCCTTTCCGAGCTCACTCTCCATCGTTTGCACGACCTCGGTCGCCTCCGTGACACAATCTGCCCCTTCCGAAACATCACAGATTGCCTGATGGATTGTAAACTTTGGAAATTTGAACTGGGTCGGTGGGTGTATGTTTAAACTTTCAATCTGCGGGTTTGAGTGGTAAGTAAAATATACCTCGATGACGGTGCTCAATGCTCCATTTACTGAGCTATGCACCAATACCGTCTTCGTCTACTTCATCCATACGTCTTTCGGAGACGAAAGGGACAGCGCAGTGGAGTAGGCAACAATTGCTTCGTCGTGCTTCTCGGCGCTCGACGCTCCATCGCCCATACTTTCGAGTTTCGCGACACAACGAATCGTAAACTTCAATGTACAATACCCGAATAGAGATACGAGAACTTACCAGAGGTCCGATCCATAATATCTTGTTGGTTTTGACACTCGCGGTGTCCACAAACTTGGAGACTCGGCAGCATCTTTTAAGTGACCCTCGGAACACAAGGCTTCACCTTGGTACTTCTGCTCATGTGCACGTATGAAGGAACGAAGAGACTCGTTGGTCTTGTCCAGGTCAGTCATTTCGTTCCTCATACGCCGAATGTCTGGCTCACGAAGATCTGTCTGCAGCCATGAACAAGTCATGTTGGATGGCAATCTGCAATACTTATTGGAGCACGTACATTGATGAAATAGAATCGGGGAAGGACCTCTCTCAGACTCCGGAGGATTGTTTTCTTGCCGTCTCTGCCGCCCACTAGACTGAAGGGCGTCCCCGATTTGCTTATGTATTGTAGGGTCGCAGAATGAGATCGACGGGTTTGCAGAGGCAGGGGTGAATGTGCCGTTTCTTGCGAGCGCAATGCATCGCTTATTTCTACTGTGGATAGCCCATTCGGAGTGCGTACCCACGTCGAGGCGATGAATGCAGTCATACCTAGACAGCTCAGCAAAGAGCTACTTGCTGTCGATCGACCAAGCTAGTGATTGGTTCAGCATCGAATTGAAACTTTGATAGCGATTGGAATGTCGAAGAGGCTGCCGTCTTGATTCTTGTCGACTCGTACGGATTTGCGGCTCCACGTCACAGTCGCGATGAGGTCCCCATTGGGGGAGCACTTGACAGCCAGTGAAGCACCAGCATGCTTCAAGGGATCTGATTGAGCAGAATGACGAGACGGGTGATTCTGAGAGGGTGATCAACTTCTTCAGACATTCAAGTTTGTCAGTCGAAGCCAAAGACAAGACTGGATCATGAGGTAATAAAGCTAGATTTTAGCTTTCAGTGATACAAACTCTGTCAAGAAGTGCAGGTGCAAATCCAACTCTCCGCGACCCTTTTCAAAAGCACATACTCTTCTGAGGTGATGGTCTGCCAAAATGAAATCTGCACCCTTCATCACCATATGCATAGCTTGCTCGAGAAGATTCGTGGCCTCTGTTAACTGTGCATCACCTTCAGCAATGGCAAAGATCACTTTCATGTGAAAGTAAGTCAGTTGGAACAAGTTTTCTTTGAGCTCCATGGACTAGGAGGGGTGCCATCCTATTTAGCCTTGCATTCATGGCACATTTTCGCAAGGTCAGCATACCTTGTCAATCTCCGCTCCATCAGAGTCTGGAAGATATTGTCGTCTTTGAACTTTGGCTGAACAAACATAGCAAAAGCAAAAGAAATTGAATTGAAAGTGGGTTCCATCAACCCTGTTTTTGGCTTTTCGTCCTGGCCGACCTTACTCAGTAGAGTATCAGCTACAAGCTGGCAATCAGCTTGGACAGGGTTTTTGGCATGTGTTTGAGACACTGATGGTGGGATATGTAACATGGCCGAGAGAAGGGACTCTGTTTGGGACAGTGAGCGATCTGGTTTGGAGAGCAAGAGTCAAGTAGTAAAATGGCATAGATGATGCTCCTTCCTTGGCCCTGCGTCCCAAAACTTGTTGTTCTTGCAGGGGCTTGCGACCGGTAATGTCAATATCGTCAACTTGAGGGTTCCGCATTGCTAATCTTGACAAGGACAGAGGCCATGGAGGAGGATGGGATGGGATTGAGCTTGCGGAGGTCAGCAAATTTGCAGGAGAGGTCGACGGGGAGAGTGTCGAGGGTGTGGTTAGAGTTGATATTGTTCGCCTGCGACCGCAAGGGCCATAACTCATGACTGTCAACTCGAAGGTGTGTGATCTACGCGGGGTTTGCCGGTTCGGGCAGTGAGCGTGAAGATTCAGAAGAATGTCGGAATGCTTACACCGAGCCGCACATACAACTCGGCATTCAAACATTCAGTTACAAGTACGATATCTCTTCGATTGCACTCTCGCCACGCGACCAGTTTCTCGCAATTTGTGGACACGGCGGGAAATACACCATCACAGACGTCTATCTCAGAGATCCTCCGTTCGGTGAGTATATGGTCCCGGCTATCGAGCCGTCGTGTTTCCAGGGACCGAGGACTCGCTCTCCAGTCAAAATGGATGATACGCAGACAGCCTTCTGATCTCGGTACCAATGTGCCTCGAGTGTCGATCTCCGTCCCTGTTTCGTGGGCCTCCGCATTCCACGCCGTCACCGGCGGCCACTTTTCGTCCCACCGAAGACCCATTTTCTATCTTGTGACGCGGCAAGATTGAGAATTCAACTTCCTGCATCCATCGCTGCCCTCACCTCGCACCCGCTTTCGGCTTGCCAACTTGAATCTTGCTTTCCCAACCGCCGCTCACGGATCCCTTCCATCAGGAAGAAATCAACTGAACAAACGTTGATTTCGAATTTTCGATCGTCTTTTTTCCCATTTGGTCAAGGGAGTATTTTCAATTCACTAGTATTAGGCCCAGTCAGCGTTAAAAATTTCGCCTATTTCGCTCTAACACGTACCCCTCAATGACTGCTTGTTTGTATCCGTGGAATGGAAAGAAAGGTGCGACTTACTAGTCGGCCATCGACGCCCGTTACTATCCATGCTCTCCGCTTATCAATTCCTACAGGGCCAATCGATTCGTGCCCTTGGCGCCTGCTCCCACTGCATATGATCATAAGGACAGTATCACTCAAGGTTAAGTGCCCATTAGCGTTCATGATCAGGCGGGGCATTGCGTCATACTCAGTGGTGATTGCTAGGTACTTGCGGCTTATACATTACATTGTGATTGATTTCCTCAATTTCGGTATCTGAAAGGACAAGAAGCACGCGATGGGAAAAAAATTCTGAAGATCCAACAATTACGTATAGATGTTCAGGGCGTTGAACTCGAAGTACGCATTCGAAAATGCCCCTGGGTTGTTGTTCACATAATCTGAGCCACAATGAGTTTTGTTTCCCATAGCAATAGTCGAATTTGTGGAGCTCACCAACACAGGTCGATGGGCATCCATCTGAGGAGTAAACGGCCCCAGCCCAATCTCCGCCTGCGAAAATAAGTCATCAAGTTGTGGTGCACCCCGCACAGAACAGTGGAGCGCCACATACAGAAGGTTAGATTAATGATAATGTTCATAGGTCCAAAATGAGATGGGAAATCACAATAAGTGTTTGGGAAGTAAGCCGCAGGCGTGCCCTGATTGGAGTATCGGTGATTTGCCTCAGACATCAGTAAGAATGAATTACCCAGGTGCTGGTATCAACAGTTCCCCCCGGTGACCTTACTTGAGAAGGAACGGACGAACTACCGCGTTCCCAGAAGTATATCGAAATGTAAGTAGAGCTGCGCTCGATTGCATACCTAGTCGGATTAGCGACCGCGATCGACGCTCGTGAAAAAAGACATGAAATTCACCATCCACCGCCGATGTTATTGAAGTTTGGCCCAAAGCTGTTACTATCGGCGGTCTGGACACCACATCCAGAATTACCAGTGGTGTATACATCACAGTCAGTTCCCAAGCTCGTTCTGAAATGGATGAGAACGTGGAACCGCGATGGTTTGTACACAGCACGAAGGACGTACCCAGTCATCGCTCGAGATGATGGCATGGCACAATCTGCCGGAGGATAAGAAGCAGTACATAGATTCTACCGTTGGTACACTTACTCGCACTCGTGTGTAGGGTTGACAGGTTGGGGACTTTGTTATTCACCCCCTCGACGATATCAATTTCACCCTGTGTGGTAATCGTTAGATGCGTCGATAACAGACATGCAGGTGACCCTCACCTGATTCGGCCAGTTAGCACCGACTTCCTGGGATCAGTGTTAGTTTACGAAATTCGAAATTCAAAACAAACAGACCCTATATACAACCAAGATCAGACGGTGACTGCGTTAGTGCACGTCCCGTTGTAAAGCGCGAAACGAACCCTGATAAATACATAAGCACTCCGTATGTATAGACCAAACGAGCAACTTACAGACAGCCGGCCATGTTCCACAGCCCTCAGGCATGTGGCCAATATCGAAACTGACATTTTTTCAGCGGGAAAGAAAAAATGCAACAACCATTGTTGCACCTACATCGCAACGTGAGTGCTGTATTGATTGTTCGACTGCAGTCTAAAGGAGTTTCGACCCGGGCCGGTGGAGCTGAGAACGGTTGTATGATCTGCCCGCAGAGTTAGGGTATTTCCAGAAACCGTATACAAGCCGGCTGATTGTGCCGTCGACTGGCTGACATAATTCCTGCCTCAATACTATCAGACAAATATTTCAGTGAACGGAGGACGGATCACGAACACTCGTCCGTTTGTGGGATCGGAAATCGCCTGCCACGAGAAGGCATTTAGGAATGATTGCCCAGAAAGACTGGCAGTCCTCGAATAGGTGGCAGCTTCCGCATACCCAGAGACCCCGAGCGCGACAAAGGCGAGGAACGAAGATTTCATCGTCGAGGAAACCAACAAGATCGGTTCCTCATGTCCCAGCAGCATAGGGCCCTCTTATGCAGAGTAGCAAAACATCCGAATCCATGATCAGGCATGTACCATATGGACCCAAACTCACGAGATCACTACTTTCCGCCAGGTTGACTGAAGCATGATCATTGCCGGCAAAGCCTGTGGCGAACAGAAAGATAGATCCGATGAGCATGTGTTTGTCGGTGGAATTGTCATAGTCACGAGCGACGGTGGGTTGTCATTGGTTTCCATATCGGAGGACCACGGCGTATGGTGTACTTGGTAGGAGTTTCATGCGCTGAAACCCTCTTACAGATATGGGAACCACAATCTCGGATATGTAGCAAGGGGTAGAAAGCTTGCGCATTGTGACAGGATCGAAGCTCCTAAGCCCGAGGGAGCCTGACCGAGACAGGTGACAGCAGAAGTGACCACAGATAAATATCCCCAGTAATCAGGTGCTTACTGACAATAATTCTGCATGGCTACCTAGAGGCTAGAGCACGCTTGTTTTGTTCCGATGGTCCGACATCGCGTGGTCATTGTTCCTGATCGTGGCTCATCGCAGTCCACTTTGAACACCTTGCTACGTGTCTCGGCGCTCAGTACGGAGACGGTAGTTCAAACTAGACTGCAACTCGATCTTGTATTAGGATCAGGTGCTAATCCCCATTGCCTTCAACAGGCGCAGCACTAGCATACGCAAGGATGTATATAGACCGCGTCGATAAAAAAAAGAACACCGGATCATTTGGACAACGTCATGCATGCCAAGATGACGTTGTTTCCTGGGTAGAATGCAGTACAAGTTCAGAGAAAGCTAGGTTGAGACTAACCAACCAAAACGGACGGAAAGGTTCCATGTGCGTCATCACCATTATGTAATAGGAGATGAGTCAGCGACCACAAGCCCATGGGTTCTTCTGCTACATACATTCTTCAGAAGTTGAGATGGTTTGTTGCAGAGATCCGAAATTCCAAAATGACTGCTTACGGGCCCCGGTCTCCAAAGTTCAAATGATCCTGCGAAATGCAAGAGTCCGTCGGCTTGTGTACTAGAGTGTTTCCTGTTAGGTGATCGACGCACGTTCCGACTCCGAGAGCCAAAACACGTTACGAGATCTGAGTAATGTCCGTGGTGCTTTTCTTCCATGATTCCTTCTGTTTGGTTACTTCGACGACCTGTTGGCCGCTGGTTTCCGGGACCTACACTGAAGCCAGTAATGCCTCTAATGTTGCATAGAATGAAACGGACCTCGCAAACCTAAGGACGGAGAGTTGCACGATATGACAACAGAGGACGTCACCATTACGCTCATCCTGACAAGCCACTAAGTAGAAGGCGTACACTCAGAAAGAATGGGGTAGCACCGTTCGTGAGTGTGAGCGTTGATCGCAAAAAGCACTTCGCGCTCCTGGAAAGGATACCAGTTCATAGACAAACAAAACCGTATCGCGATCTATGTTTTGATTTTTTATGGTCTTACATTGGATACTAATTCGATGTTGTATGGTGCGAATCTAAGACAGAGGATCGTGTGTCAAGTACCATTCACACAAAAACTGATCTCACCCTATAGCTTATCGAGAGCCGAGAATTCAAATCTCATCAAATGTAAGCCCATGTATGGACAGGTGGGTGGAGGTCTGGACTTGGAGGCATTTCAAACGTCACATCACCGGAGATATCACTGGCCCTCCTTTGATCTGGGTTTATTATTATTCTTAGTTAAAACACGAGTCAATCTTCTAATGGTCAAGCGTACCTTCAAGCCTCAACACGAGTTCTCTAACCCGATGAGATGTGCCAACCGAAACAGCCATCAAGGTCATCCACGCCCTGTATAATTTAAAAACTGACTCACCAGCTGCGCTGTGTAGAGCACAACCAAAAACACAGGATGTCAGTGGACCACTCTCCAGCCTCTATTAAGCAGTCACACAATTCGGAATGTCCGTTCGGATCCGGCAAGTCGCATGGTGTGAACCAAAACCCCAACATCTAGGATTCAGATATGTAACGCCTTTTTGGCAGACCATGTGAACGTACGTGTGACGTGTGCGATCCTCGAACTTCGACGCTTGACAAGGGCTTCTTGAACGGCGATCCGCGTTTCGCGGATCACTTCCTCGCTGAACGGCTGGACGCTGTCAAGGATGGCAACGGCGTTGGCGAAATGGTGGGCCAGGAAGTGCTTACTTGCTGTTATCGGACCAACCAAAAGTATGAGAAAACCGGAATCAGTGGCCTCCAGAGCGGGCATTCTGCCATCGTGCCAGTGCCACCACAGGCCTGGCTCGTCTCCCTTGCCAACTCGGTTGACATTCAACCGCCGATTGTTCTCAGTACTGCCACTGGGCAGTGACATTGTTGACGACCACACAACTGCTTGTCTAGCACTTGTCGAGTCGTTGCTCCTCTGTCACTAACCATGCACCATTGTCTCCTCATCCCTGAACTCACCCTCTACATTATCCACCTCCTGGCAGAAGACCGTCCGGCCTGGCACGACAGTCGTTACCTGAGGAATCCTAGGGACGTTGCGAGGCTTGCCCGGACGTGCAAGACACTCGCAGAACCTGCCCTTGACGTCCTCTGGAAGACGCAACATTCGCTTGCCCCGCTCGTCATGTGCTTGCCCCCCGACGTTTGCGAGCTAACCAAACGACGGAAGACTATCGTGAGCCGCGCTCCTTGTCCATGTCCTATGTTTCGCGCTGATGGCTATCTTGCCTTGGATCCACCCCGTAGTCTCTCAAGAGAGACCCCACGCCTCTTGACTGGTCCTCTGTCAAGAAATACGCTCACCGCATCCAGTTTATTTCTCAACCTGCGTCATTTTCCCTCCCTAGACTCGACGAAGCAGCCCTAACTACCCTCATCACACCGTCGAATTTCGGGGCATTGTTTCCAGCTCTTCGAACCCTTGACTACTCCGTCATTTCAGTCGCTGCACCGATGATACATCTGCTGACGAAGGTCTTGTCGACCGAGCGATACTTGGAGTCAATGACGAGTCTAAGTGTCATATGTCCGAGGGCTTCGCAGCGAGAGGAAGTCTACGACCTATTCCAGGCTGTACGAACCAAAGGAACCCGACTAGAAACTCTCAGGATCGAATCCTTCACACCTACGGCATCAAATTCCACCCTGGCAGTGAAGCTTCTGGAAGGGGAGTTCAAGTATTTGCGAAAACTGGAATTGAGCTGGACGATTCAGGTCTCGGCCGAGTGTCTGACGTGTCTCGTCGGGATGGAGTACCTGCAAGAGATGAATTTATGTGTGCGTCGCGATATCGGTTTTGATTTCTTGGTCAACGGTTGTCCCTCTACCGAGACCAAAGATTCGGTGACTAGCAAACGGACATTTCCCGTCTTGAAGTCTCTCAAAGTGATGGCATACTCGCTCGATCAATGTACAGCTCTCGTCTCGCTCATCACATCCCCTTTCCTTGATAGCGTCACCTTCTCATATGACGTACAAGCCCCAAGTGCGCTCATTGAGGCGTTCTTCCGTCAAGTACGGAAGACGTGTCAGAATGCCGTCACGACGTCTACGTCGTCCACAACCCTATCCCCGCCTCGTACCATCTCTCTTATGCTTAAGCACAACCTAGGCCCGTATTCAAGCGCTGCGTCGCCCTTCCTCATCCACCCCTCCCAAACGCTTTCTCCTCTCCTCGCTCTCCGGCACCTCCGCACCCTCCGACTCCTTCATGTCGGCACGATTGCCATCGATGACGGATTCTTGCGAGAGGCCGCGAATGCGTGGGGCGCACATCTCCAAGAGCTGGAAGAGTGTGGGATACCGTGGGTGGGCGTGGAGGAGTCAAATGATCTACCGGGTTTTGTGGCGGCGACGCTCGACGGCGTTGGCGAGTTCGTGAGGCGGTGCCCGCGGTTGGAAAGGCTGAGGCTGGCCTTTGATGGGAGGGACGTGCCGAGGCCGCAGGAGCATCCTGACGAACACCAGGGGACCCAAGGAAAGCAGGAGAGTGGGCAGGAAAACGACACGTGCGCCGTTGATTCGAGCCAAGAGAGTGGACAGCCACCGATTGCTCCGCTTTCGTCATCTGCACTCCAGGTTCTCAATGTCCGTGATTCTCCGATCGACAACCCAGAAGGCGTTGCCACGTTTTTGAAGCGCGTCGCGCCTGCGTTGCGCGTGATCTGTGTGGAGGGGTCTTTGGATATGTGGAGGAAATGGAGGGAAGTAGAGGATCGGATGAAGTTGACTGGGACGTGTTAAGGTGTCCCTCAGGTCGGTCCCGTTGGAAGGGAGGATGGCCATAGCTTACATGTATATTGTTATACTCACTTAGTTATCGGACGGACAGCTTAGGGTTCGCTGATACCATAGTATGCTTGCCTTGGAATGCTTTTCATCTTCAGACCAGTATTCCTGGGACTCTTGAACGTCTTGAACGTACTCGGGTGGGGTGTGCGATCAAAGGTCTCCACATTATGCATCGTAAGAGTGAAACATGTCAGTCTCGACCCTTCAAATGATCGATCAATAGGAATGGTAGGTTGTCTCTAAGCCTCTGGACCCGGAGCCAATAAGTCAAACGTGGACACCATCGGGAAGCTCCGAGCTTGCGAGAGGATGTACGAAGTTTCTTAGCGCCTCCATCATCAACTCGACTCCCGCTACGAGACTCTTGGGAGTCGACGTACGGGTTCGTGCATCTTCATCTGTCGCGGAACTCGTACCATCTTCCGACCGAGCCAGTAGTGTCCGCAGGTATCTTATTTCTTCCTGAGCGTCACTGAGCTGCTGTTCGAGGTCTCCCTCACCCTGAGCAGTCAGAACAGGAGTGGATGGTAAGGGTCGCTCAGGGTCTGCGTTGAGGATGCCTAAACCAGGCAGTCGTCGAGACTCGTTTCTTGACTCATCACGATTCGAACTGTCCGATAGAGGTGATGGAGGTGGAGACGCTGGGGGAGACTCAGATGTCAGATGTGTAGATTCGGTGGAAACCGCGGTCGGATTGTCGATCTCCTGAAAGTTGCTTTCATGTTTAGTGACACAAATGCACAGGGAGACCGAAACGTACATCGGGACCAGTGCTCTCTCCCTCTTCAACTCGTATTTTTGAGAATAGATTGTCCGTTCGTCACTCGTGGCATCACGTACGTTCCACTACAACGACTTTAGATGGGTTTGGGTGATGATGCTAACAGTTCTTACGATAGATTGAGGATCATTTGTATCCTCCGACCTGATAAACGTGCTCTGAATTAGGAACTTATCGTTGCGCCTCGCGGACAAGGGGGATTGTTCCTTCATGGCAAGACGCGTTACTGAGAAAAGGGGACAAATGAGTGTATGGGAGAAACTTGAACACTTCTGTGCAAAACATACTTGTCACCTCGATGGTATCGATTATACCCGCGTTAGGGCGCGTACTGAACAGCTTGTAGTTGCCTCAATAACCCCTGGTTGGGTCCGGTGAGAGGTACAAGGATATTTGGTGCGGTGGTCAAGATTTTGAAGGCAACCGGGGTCGCGTTTTCATTTGCGACGATCAAAGTCCTTTGGATGGGTTGAGTGAATGGTCCTAAAGTGAGTTCATCGCAGTTTAAAATGGAACGACCGACCATGAAACTGTAGCCTCTTGTCGGGAACGAGACGGACGGACATTTAGAGAAGTTACTAAGGAGGGAGAAAGGGATCCTAGTAGATGGAGTGGTTACAAAATTAAAGACCCGTTTTTACTTTGATTAATTAATTCGGTGGAGAAAGCCGCCCTGACCTGACTCGGATCCTACTCACATGACACGCTCCGAATGCACACATATCAGACTTGATATCAGAGATAAATATATGCAAGCGCCCAACTGTCAAGAAATTCTGGGCTGTTCACCTTATCAAAGGTTGCTGGTAACTTGAATACTTACCATCAAGGTTTAATCAACGCCACCTTTGCAACACTGAGGACGAGCGGTTCGCGGTCAGCGGTGACGATGCTTGCCATACCGATGAACGTTTTGTGTATATGCAATAATCGACTCTGATGACGGGTGGCTTGAACGTTGGCTGCGCTTGAGCAACTTGAAGTGCCAGCCCATCCCAGAATGGGTCGCAGGCTCGTCCCTGGGCGCTTGTTCGAGTGAATCTGGGTCAGCATGATAGATCGCGGGAACAGTCAGAACCCGAGTAAAGGCCAGGATGAAGTTCACCTAGAGTCCAGTGTCCACTCGTTCTACGAGATCGGTCCTGCCATCATTCCGGAACCATCTTCTCGATATCCGCAAATCTCTGCCACCTTCCCCGCATCTGATGAGGGTACGCGTTCAGTCGGTCCCACCAGCAGTGGGTGTCAGAGTCATCCAAGTCACTGACAGTGCGCAAAGATGTTACCAAAGATGCTCCAAAACAGGCATACACGCAACACCATAACGCTGTAGTTCGCTCGGTGGCGTTCCTACCAGACGTCAAGTGAAGTATCGTGTATGGCTTTTCCGATGGGACGATTCAACTGTCAAGAGCAGACAGTGGTCGTAAGAGGAAAGTGTAGGCGGATGGGTCTGTGTGGGTCGTTTCTGTTTCCAACGATTCTGAATTCAAGGCACATCGTGAGTGGAGGAGAAGACGGCACGATCACCATCTGGAACTCGGACTTGGACGTGCAACAAAAAATCCGATCCACCTCGTCCAGGGGAAAAATCACAGCATTGGACGTGTCTCCGCCGGTAGTGTTGTGCATGGCCCGGCTTGGCCCAAAGCCTGGGGCTTCGGCCCGGCTTCGAGGGGCTTTGGCCTCAGAAAATTCAAGCCGGGCCCTACATTTGGGCTTCGGCTCGGCTTCGGCTCGGCTTGGCCTGGGCCGAGGCTTGGATGAGGGGGATGGGTGTTCGTGCTTGCTCATGCCCGGGCAGGATGGGCAAAGGCGAGTGACTTCGATTAAACGAGGGAGGGTGAGGGCAAAGCAATTGCGATTGCTCGCGTACGAAGACGAATGCGAACGCATTATCAGCGTTTGTATTCGTCTTCGTAAGCGAACGGCAGGAGACAAGTGGCAGTAGTTGAAACAAAAAAGAGGGAGGGCGAGGGCGAGATGATCGCGATCATTCACATATGAAAATGAATGCGAACGGGAGGAGACGAACGGCAATGGTTTTTAAAAAAGAGGGAAGGGAGGGGGAGATGATCGCGATTACTCATGTACAGTGCGTTCGTGTTTGTCTTTGTAGGCGAGGGCAATGGGCAATGGTGGGGCGAATGCGAGGACGAGGACAAGCGCATGGGCAACGGCAGGGCCGGGAAAGGGCATGCTGAAGGTGCGTGAGGACGAAGGTGAGCGAGGGAGACGGCCGGTGATTAGGTGAGGGGGACACGAGAGTAAGGACGAGGGAGAGGGAGAGGGCACGTCGTCATCGTCGTGGTGGTGGTAAAAGGGTGGGCGTGTTGTCGCTGTGATGTCATGTCGCTGTGATGTCATGTCGCTGTGATGTCATGTCGCTGTGATGTCATGTCGCTGTGATGTCATGTCGCTGTGATGTCAATGTCGTCGTTGTCGTTGTCGTGAAAGAATGGTGAGAGCGTGACCTCGTTTTCGTGAGGTGGGTGAGGGTGTCAGGGTGAGGGTGAGGGCAAAGGCGCGTCATCAACGTTGCGTCAATGTTGCAGCATGGTGGGGGTGGGGGTGCCAGTGGCGAAAGAGTGGGGGGCATGTCACCGACGCTGCGTCAGTGCGGCGTCACCATCTTCCTTCATTGTCGTCGTCGCCGCGGCATCGATGTCGTGAAAGGGTCAGTGAGGAGTGACCTCATCCTCGCGAGGTGGGTTAGGACGAGGGAGAGGGTGCGTCGTCACCATCGCCCTAAGACTGCACATCAGAAATTATCGGCCTGAGCCGTGGAGCCCCAGCCTAAGCCGGCGTAAGTATATCGAAGCCGGGCCGTGAGCCCCCGTGAGCCCTCCCCATTGGCTCGGCTTGGCGGCCCAGGGCTTCAAGCCGGGCCATGCACAACAGAGATGTATTGTTGCCTACAAAGAAAACTAGCACTTTTCACCCGTTGTTGTGCCTTCGGCACAATCATGCGAGTTTTTATGGGACTGTGCTAATCCTAGTTTTTGTATGAAGATATTTATTAATTTTAGCAAATGCAAGCACAGGCACCGAAGGTGCCTGTGCTTGCATTTGGAGAACATTGG
>JBBPQL010000169.1:0-45560 GCA_038092515.1 Boletus subparvulus | reverse complement strand
AACGATCAGCTTGAAAACCAAAAGGCGAAAACGAAGAGACTGCAGCAACACGTCTGTTCCACGTGCGTAATCGTCTCCCTGTTCCTCGGATTAACGTTCTAATCCCCCTTTGGCAGCGATGACGGCCAGCTCGATGAGCTCAAAGCGCAACATAATCAAGAGTGTAAAGGGCTGTTTGTTCAGATCCGTTACTTGAAGGCCAAGTTCACTCGGGAATCAACATTGCGAGACGATCTCAGTTATCAAAAGCAATACCTCCTCGTACTCCTGTCGAGTTTCGAAGAAAGGTATCGTGGACATGTACCTCCGAGTCACCCCCAGCTTGATGTAGCCGCAACTAGTGACAAGCGTATCTTGGCTTGCATATCACGAATAGGATACCCGAAACCTTGTCCGCCGGCCGTCACGAAGAAGCGTCGGACCATTAAGAGTGCTGCGTGGTGCATCGTATTCATTCGTCGTGCGAGGTACGTCCCTACGGTCTTGTTGTACGCAGGTTCTCAATCTGGTATAGGTTCGCAAGCGTTGCTTGGCGAGAAGCCTGCGTCAACAAACAAGCCATTACGGACGCCCTGCAAGAGGTCCGTCGACGTAGAACGATGGTTTAGCAGAAATGAAACATATTGCCATGTTTTTCCCGGCGGTGGATGCACACCCTCGGACTGTTGTCTGTATCTTGCCCATGTCTTGTAGTGTGTATTATTATCACCCCAACGCTGAAGTTAAACAGCGTGACCAATGGAAAAGTATTACTACGAAGGTCGCTGCTTGCGCGACTCCGAGATAACCCGAACCGCGTCCTTTGAGAATACGTAGGATAAACCACTCCAAATGGTGGTCACGGCAACTAGGGCCCTAAGGAGAACGCATCAGTAAGTGTACGATAGCCAAGCGAGTCACGTACTGCATCTCGGGGAGATATGTACTGAGAATTGCGGGGCCGATCGGGGCGACGGTCGTCCCGAACATCAACGCAAGCTGCGCAGCGGTGTTGTACTAGGGGGGGAAAAAGCCATAAAGTAGGCGTTCTGCGCGACAGACGGACGAAAACGCGCCCACCTTGCTAATGGTCGTTGGACGTACTTCTGCAGAAGGGATCGAAAAATCCCAATAACGACGCCAAGTTTTCTACATAGCACGAACGGGTCGATAGAGCGTTCCTATGTGTCCAGTGACGCCGCTTACTGGATGGGGTAGAGACGTGTAACGGATGTAAAACGCGGATAGGCTGAGGAGCGCATCGCGTCCGATGACGATCGTCGCTAACCACACTGGTTCGTATGGAGGGGTGAGGGGGCGGGCAGGCAAGGAGGAGGAGGGTACGTACGAGGCAGCATGCCTTTGACGGCGAGCGCGACGGTGAGGGTGGTCACCAATGCCTTGTCAGCGGCGGGGTCGAGGATGCTGCCGAGCACGGTGTGCATGTTGAACCGTCTTGCCAAGTACCCGTCGACCTGTATTTCATGTCCGTTCATCATTTCTAGTGCCCGACGGTCGTGTCACCGAATCACGACGCATCACTCACGATATCCGAGAGGCCAGCGTAGACGAGCAAGCCGGTCGCGAGGTAAAAATCATCGTGGAAGATGGACCACCCGAGGACGGGGCATGCGAGGATGCGCGAGGCGGTCAGCAGGTTCGGAATGGTGTAGATGTTTTCGCGAAGGGTGGGTCGTTCGCGCGAGTCGGTGCTGACGTCGGTCTCCTTCTTTGGTTCTGGGTCCGACTTGACGACAGGGGATGGACGTGCATATTGTGCCCTATGTGTCGCTGCGAAAGTCCTCCGCAGAAGGGGTGGTGGTGTTTGACAACGCAGGTGGGGGAAAATCTGGGAAACGCGGCGTGGACAGTGAAAAAGGATGGGTGAAGGTCGAGTACGAGAGAGACCTAGTAAACTGCGAACTGCGACTAACGACGAGGACATGGGCAGAGGTCCCTACCAAATTTGGAATACAGACTTGACCGTGACCAGGAACATGTGCATGAGCTGTGAGTACAATGGCTTTTCTTTTTCTTGTGACACAGGAACCAATCGATCTAGTATTTTCAGCTTGAAAGTGACCATGAAAAATACCTTTGATTCTGAATACAAATGTCGAGCCGCGCTCACCCTTTCACTGCCAATGAGTCCGAGAGATAAATGGTCAATACACCCGACGAAAACATACTGTATCTGTTGTACGGGTGATATACGATGGGCGATCCAAACACTCGTTTTCCATTTCCATTCCACCTGATGCCTTTAGAAAGGTATATCGAGCTCCACCTAAACAGGGGTCAGTCTAACAACGGACTCGAGACAAGTCAACAACACACGAACCGCTTCCGTCGCCTTCTCCACTTCTGCCGTGAAGTGATCCCCGATGAACGTGCTTATATCGAGATATGCCGCTGGTCGACAGGTGTGGCAGGCACCCGCAGATTCCAGCGCCTCTACGATCAGTAACGGATCGGTGACCACCTTGGCACACGGCCGCTCCCGAAGTGCCTCCCTCGCGCGTTCCATATACTCGATGAACCAAGCGTTCACCTCGTAAATCTTCCCATCTGCGAGCGGCCACGACAGCGAGTGGTGGACACAGTCATCGCACTGGAACCACACCCAGCGCGAAGCAAATCCAGGAAACCACGAAAAGTCAGACGTGAGCGCGCACGCCGCCACGCTGCACTTGCGGTGGTACTGAAGGAGTCTGTGGTACACCGAAGCAGGTATGTGCTCCAGCTCGTTGACGTACGGACCGAACATGGGGGAACGAAGCGTGTATCGGGCTGCTACTCGCGTTTCGGCTTCGAACCCGAAGCGGTAGGCGATGGCGAAGACGCGCAACGGTTCTTCCTCTAGGAACGAAGGCTGGACCAGTTGACTCCGCACTCGGTTCATCATACCCTTCATCCCAAACTTCCTCATCATCCCCAGCACCGCTTGGATGTCGTCGAGATTGTCGAGGATAGGGTTGGAGAAAGGATAGCAGTATTGGAGAACTCGCTCGGTCGTTACTCCATCTTCGACGAGGTCGATGGTGTCCCGTCCTCCCTCCTGCCTCACGGCCAAACCATCAAAGGCGGGGGAGGGTGAAGACGATCCCACCATCAGACAACGCTTCAGCAGAGGCGAAGACATGGTCAAGAGCAACTTGTGAACAGCGAACCGGGCGCCGTCTGAGGCGCGGAGAGTGACGTCGGCATCTCGATCGTCAAAGGGAGAACGAAATGGCGTGACTTCTAGCGTCAGAGCTGACATATCGACGATGACTTGCGACATGGGGAGGCAACGGAAATTGGTGAGTGCTCGATTGATTGCGCTTCCGAAGTAGATATAACCACACGAACACGAGTCCACCAATATCACACGAGGTTTACGCATGGTATGGCGGTGATGCAGCTTCTACTGTTGATAAACACGAGGCAATAGCAGAGATCATATTGACAGGGAGGAAAACCCACTTTATAAACGTTCAGTTTGGAAGGCTCCTTGCGGCTTCATGTGTGGTTACATGATACAGGGGCAGAACTAGCTGGGACTCGTGTGGTAGTACGTTTGTTTGTTTCCGAAGTCTGGACAGCCAAACAATCAGTGCATGACTCCTTGCGTCGTTCGGTCGGTCTATGTGACACGCGTTAAACATGCCATGCGATTCCAGATCTCTAGGCAATTCATCTCCCTTCCTCAATGCACTCGTGCAGACATGAAATGCTTCGGATGTGTCATATTGATCATCTTATCGCATAAAATCATGAGGTCCTGATTGCTAGAGGGCCACAGCAATGACGTTGAAATGCTACATGCTAAAATCACTCAATGCGTCTTGCTGTGGTGCCACGTCACCGTTGGCATCATGCCGCACTGACACAACTCCACTCCATGCACTCATGCATCGTGGCACAGCTCCTCGTTATACCGCGTGCTTGCTGTCGCCAAGGCCGACCCCTTTCTTGAACGTCTCTGCATCAATGACAATCGAAGGCGAGGAAGGCGGTGTTGTAAATGCTGTTATGTATGAAAACTCGTGTAGATCGAACGACTCGGATGCCGACGTATTTGTATCCATCCCGGGGGATTCGAGGCCATCCGCATGGGGGCCTCGGAGAGTTACGGAAGCGACGGAGGTCGAGAGCCGCTTCTCGGAAAGATGCGCGTCAGGTCCGCCTGGAGTCTCGGCTGTGCCCTTTGGAATTGATTAGCGGTGCGCTCTAGTCTGACCCACCCAGACTGGTTTACCTCTTCCGCTCTCAGACATTCCGCAACCTTGCGCCCTTGACGTCGTCCCAGGACTTTCGGGAACACCTTGCGGCTCACAAACAAGCGGGTCCTTGATTTTCGCGGGACGACGTTCGGTGGCTGACTCGCGGCGGGCCTCTTCAAGTAACCTCTGATGTATAGCTCTTCCTTGAACGCTTCACTAGCCAATGGCGCCAGATCAGAACCGTGTGGACTAGTATCATAGGTCAGGGCGAGGAAATCGAAGCTTGTTGGTCAATGTATACCTATTCTCAGAGGTAGAGCTGTCTGCATTGCCAGGTGAGCCATCGATCACGCTTAGAAAGTCGTATGAATCGTCCGACGGATCCAGCAAGCTTAGGCCCTGCGCCACAGCTCCTTGAAACCCAGCCGTCCAGGAATGACCCGGACTTGTCCCTTGGGCGCTTGTTGGCGTCTTCAGGGGGTTCACAGCTTGGGTGGCGAGTGGGCCGTCGTTGTAATCGCCCGTCCTTTGCGAGTGAAATCCGCCCTTGAGATGAAATACGACTGATCCAAGGTGGGCGGTCTGTCTCGCGCCGGCATTCTTGATAACCGACAACTTGTCCCCCCTCTGCCCGTTTGGATTGTCGTAAAGTCTCTGTTCTGCTGCGACGAGGACAGGATCAGAAAGCGAGATATGCAGCCGGTCTGGTGGAATACTGTGCCGATCGTGAGTGTGGCCGCCAGGGGGGAAGTAAAGGTTTGGTTGGCCACTCGAGCCTGTCGGGGGACGTGACGAGAAGCGGTTAGCAGGCCCAGAGATGAGGGTGGAAAGCGTAAATGGCATCTTGGCTGTGCTGATGGAACGTTCTTGACTCGGTGAAGAGAGCGCCGTCTTAACATCAGAATGGAGACTTGGGGGATTGACATCTTGGACCGGTGGCTGACTAGACTGACCGGGCAATGAGGCTGACGTCGTCCCGAAATATGGTGAATCTTGGTAGGTAGCAGTGATGCGGTGCGCTTCTCAAGTTAACAGGGGTGGAAAGGGAGGAGGTAGGCTTCAGAACATAACCAAAGGCTGTTACCCGGTACTTAGGTATCCGTTTGTGCGGGCGGAGAGGGCCAACACTGGTGGTCGGTTTGTCGTACTGTGTCCACCAGCGACGGTTGATGCGACAAAGATACGGATATCGAGCACAAATAGGGCAGCATCTGATCCGCGGTAGAGGGACCGAACCGAACGTACTGGACAATACAATCAACCATTGGCAACGTCCCACTGCAAAAGACGGAATTCATGACTCTGCTGAATCTTATTGAAACATCGATCAAGCTACCGAGCGACAGTGGTGTGTAGAGAGCACCCCCGAGGATTTTGGGGTTCGGGCTCGGAATGCACCAAGCCGGCAAACGCACTGGAGAACGTTGCATTGGATGTAAGGGAACGTGGACGAGTCTGTGGTGCCTGACACAAATGATATTCCCACCATTGTTTCTCAAGTTGTACTAATTGATTAAATTCCTCATTGGTTGTGCACATAGCACAGATGGAGAGTGGGAGGCAGAGGACTTGAATGTCTCAGACAGCAGGGGTGTCTCATTCTTGACTGAAAGCGGCCAAGTCGTGCAATTCCAGTTCTGCCCTTGTACGGTGAAACACGCCACCTCGGATATCGTACCATACTAATATCATTTCAGGTTATGTAAATCGAACCTGTCCTCAACTGGACCTATATAATCCCCCATCCCTCGTCTGTTTTCCAACACCAGTCTTCTCCCATCCTCACTCGCAAGTAATGGCTATCCCTCCCGTATCCGTCGTTGCCTCCGAAGAGTATGACCTTCCCCGTCCCAAGGATGTTGGCATCCTCGCCATGGAGGTCTACTTCCCCCGCAGGGTATGTATTGTTCACGCGACACCTTAATCGTCGCTCACGTCCCCGGTTTAGTGCATCTCTGAGGCTGACCTCGAGGTCTATGACGGCGTTTCGACCGGAAAGTACACCATTGGTCTTGGCCAGGAGTACATGGCTTGCTGTGACGACCGTGAAGACATCAATTCCTTTTCCCTGAACGGTGCGTCGTATCCAATTACGTCTTAGGCTTCGTATTGACCAGTTTCGCGCAACAGCCGTCAGTGGCCTTCTCGAAAAATACAACATCGACCCCAAGTCGATTGGTCGTATCGATGTCGGTACCGAGACCATCATCGACAAGTCGAAATCCGTCAAAACCACCCTCATGGACCTCTTTGCAGAGTCCGGTAACTTCGACATCGAGGGTGTCGATTCAAAAAACGCTTGCTACGGTTCTACTGCTGCTCTTTTCAACGCCGTCAACTGGATCGAGTCAACATCTTGGGATGGTCGCAATGCTATCGTCGTCGGTGGCGATATCGCAATTTATGCAGAGGGGGCCGCACGACCAGCTGGCGGTGCCGGTGCATGTGCTATCCTTATCGGGCCAAACGCACCAGTTGTTATTGAACGTAAGTATTAGCCTATTTAGTACTACCCCAACTTGACGTTCAATTTTCCCAGCCATTCACGGAAACCACATGACAAACACGTATGACTTTTACAAGCCCAGATTGGATTCCGAGTATCCCGAGGTCGATGGACCGGTGTCTGTTACCACGTATATCTCTGCTCTTGACGCCTCCTACGCACGTTTCCGAGAGAAGACTGCCAGAACCAAGAAGCTCCACCTTGCAAATGGTCACGCCAACGGCAAATCCGATAAAGGGTTTTCCCTTGATGACGTGGATTACGCTGTATTCCACGCTCCCTATGGCAAGCAAGTTCAGAAGGGTTTCGGGCGTTTATTCTACAACGACTTCGTCAACTCCCCCTCAGCACCCCAGTTTGCCAATGTTCCTTCTCCAGATACCATCCTTGCTACCTCCTACACTGCATCGCTCACCGACAAGAACCTTGAAAAGACCTTCATTACCGCCTCCAAAGCCACTTACGGCAAAAAGGTTGAGCCGGCCATGGCCTGCTCGAAACGTCTGGGCAACATGTATACCGCCTCCCTATATGGTTGTCTCGCTTCACTCCTCTCTTCCGTTGAACCCACCGAGCTGAAGGGCAAGCGCTTGAGCATGTTTGCTTTCGGGAGCGGCTGTGCATCGAGTTTCTTCACTCTGCGTGTCAAGGGCGACACATCGGACATTAAGGAAAAGATGGACCTTCTCAAGCGGTTGGCGAGCATGAAGGTCGTGCCCTGCCAAGAATACGTCGATGCACTTACTGTGAGCTTTCCCCTGCGTTTACTCGTCTGACATCACACTCACCTCGCTCGATCCAGCTTCGTGAGAAGAACCATAACGCTGTAAACTACACGCCAGAAGGCTCGGTCGACAACATTTGGCCTGGTAACTTTTACCTCGAGTCTGTGGACGGCAAGTTCCGTAGGAAATACGCCCGTGCTCCAGTCGCCTAACCGGATGTACTTTCACGTTACTTTAGGCCATTATAGTCACAGGGCTGCTTCACTTGTCCACATCTAGATTGTTCGTTGCTTATAAGGATACCTGACGTGTTGTTGCTTGTAATGAATTGTAGGCGTAGGGATCATAATTATCATGCTGCATTCATGGTCGCGGTGTGAGCTATCGGGACAAGCTGCGTTGTTGATATGATTCCTCTTTGATGTATGTACTTATTTGCCAAGATAAGTATGTACGGGCGGGTCTTGTGTAAACGAGATAGCGGCGTCTGTGCCTGAGGATCAGCCTGAAGGCTCCAATAATCGTTCCATTAATAAATCCGTATGTTGGTTGCATGCGGTTAATGCACATAGTTCAACAAGATGCCAAGCAAGAAAGAAAGAAAGAAAGAGGTCTACCGCATCACTCTTCTCCACCTCGTTCCTCTCCGGCTCGCCATCGACAGGTGCACGGCGAGCGCGTGGGTACGCGTGGACGCTCCGCGAGGCCGACGTAGGTCGGTCCTGGACTGTCGCTCTTCTCGGTCTTTTCAGAGAGTGAAGGGGAAGGGAGAGGGCGTGACGACGGCGAGGACGAGAACGAGGGGCCGGGAGGTGACTGTGACTGTGAATGCGACTCGGACAGATCGATGAGATCTCCTGAGCGAGGATCCTCGTCCACGTCCACAGCGATGCGCCCGTTGCTTCCCTGACGCCTTCAGGTGTTTGCTCTCCGTCACGCACAGAGAGAACGAAGGGGCGTAAAACCGCTTGAAAAGTTCCTCGGCCTATGCAGATCCATCCGACCGGGTCGACACAGCACCGGATCCACCGAACTGTACTTGTTCGTCGTCGCGAATAGCACCCGGTCTTCCTGCGCACCGATACCATCCAGCGCATTCAGGAGGCCACTCAGAGACGCGTGGTTGCCGGTGGGTGCGGGGACCGGTGTACTGCATGTCGGGATGTTACTTGGGGTCGTCGGACGACTAGGGGGATGATAAGTGGTCGAAAGACTTGGGGCAGGTGGGCTTTGGGCAATGATATGTTTGTGGGTCAATCATTTACAGCGGGAGACGGGCGCGGACATCCGTTCCGTTCCGTTGCGGGGAACACGGACGCAACAGTGCGGGTTGAGGATGATGGTTTATGTTATCTTGGAATGGCGGCTGCGCCGGGCGAACAGAACCGTGGATGGACGGTTCGATCTGCGGGATATCCGCCACTCGAGTCTTCGATGTGATATCAAAGATCGTACGATTCCAGAGCGCCGGTTCGGTTAAAAGAAAAAGAAAGTACGACGTCGACGCCGGAACTTGATCCTGCTAGGCCTGTGTCGAACAAGGCTGTAGGGGGTGGACGATCATTATCTGAGCCAGTAAAAACAACCAGCCCGCTTACACGCCACTTGATAGAGTTTCTACGACGTTTTACTTAAAATACGGGTGGGATCATTTCGTAACATCCTGATGAGGCAGTTTTCATTGCTTGGCCTGTGCCAACATGTCAATGAGCGAGTGCAATTGGATGTCTACCGTCTACGGAGTTGCGACTCACGTTCACACAAAGCGATAACCCCGGAAAATGGTAACTCTGCATGGCGGGTAGGTAGCTTGGAATGCCCAAGGCAATTGACCTTATCAGAGACACCGTACACCTTTCGACCAATCAGTTAGCCCATTAATGGGAAGGCATCAAGTACTGATTGTGTGGAAGCATCTCGGACTCAGAACGTAAAGAGCGGGAAGAATGCAAACAGAAACTAGGTTAGTAGTTGATAAAAAAAACAGCGAGTCGGCTTTGAAATTCGACCAACTGGATCACCCAGGATCAGCAAGTTGGTAACGCAAATCAACGTCCCATGTTTTCTTACGAGGAAAACTCCCACAACTTGTTGTCAACTTGCACTGACACGACGACGTCGCCCGATGAATACAATGTCAGTAGGCATCGTGGGACACGCTCAACGCTTTCTCTGTAAGGTGCTGACGCCCGTTCTCTGTTTTCCTGGAGTACCGTGCTACATCCACGTTCCGATTTTTCTATGATTCTTTGCGAACCTTGATGCCATGCGGTTCCTTGCTGTAGGCCACAAGGGCGGTGCAGCCTAATCCAAGCTTCAAGAAGCACTATAGCATCGCTGCTGTGTGGGCTGTACATCTCGTTGCCGGCCCGAAGGGCTTAAAAGAGGACGCCGATACAATTTAAGTGCAGCATCTCTCTCACATATGCCCTTTCGTGTCGATGAATCCCACTAGATTTCTTTCCCGTGCTCTTTCCTTCCCGTTTCAGGTTGGATTCATGGGACAAGATGAATTATGTGGATCTACCCCACAGTTTAGCCCCCAGATGCAGACACCGCATTCTCCTCGGGAACAAGAAGGTTCAGATGGGCTGGATTTGGACTCGGAGCATTCCTCCGACTGGGCGATTGCGAACAAAACAGAATGTGTCCTAATCAGTCGTAAGTTCCCTACCACGAACTTGAGCGATTGCTGATATCTGGGACAGACATTCGTGCAACAGATGTTGCCAAACAATTGAGGCGTATCCCTGTCGGATTCTACGCTGCGGTAAAGACCAAAAACAGTGTCAAGCGAACTTCGGTCAAATCTGTTTCGGTATGCAGGGATGTGGTCGAGTGGGACGATGAGATTGTATTGTGAGTCATCGCCCTGTTAATGTCGCTTGCCATTTGCCCAATGAGGTCCAAGGCCCCCAGATCAGTCATCGAGGATATCTATCACAGTATTTGCATCGTTCGAATTAGGACGAACATTGGGGGACGGAGAGTCGCTCTGCGAGTTCAAAACAAGTGTTGGCGAGTTGCTTGACCGCAACGGACAACTTAAGTGTGAGTAATACTGTTTCCCTGCCCCCCGGGCACCTAAACACTATCGCATAGTCACCACATCTTCGGGGCAAAACGATGGGGAGGTTGACTCTTCCCGCTCTTCTTTTGAAATCGAGATCGAACGTCGGGCTTTTCGAAACGAACACGCAGCTGCCTCAAATGTACGCGGGTTGTGTTGATTTTATGTTGAACATATATTTACTTGTGTCTTTAGCCGCCAGATTCAGAAGAGATGCACCGGCTGGGGGAGTTGACGGATAGGGGACATCATGCACTCAATCGTTATCGCGAACATCAGGAACGACGAGATCTCGACGAATCTATCAGATATTTTGAACATGCTCACGATATGTGTCCACCGACCAATCCCGGTCGCGCCGCTGTCCTGTTCAACCTAGCTACCGCCAAATTGATTCACTCTCGAGTAGACGATTCGTCTCCAGATCTAGACGTGCCAATCAATCTGTATCGGGATGTGCTTTGTCTCCGCCCTCTTGGTCACCCGGATCATCCTTTCACATTACTCAGTCTCGGCATTGCTCTTCAAACTCGCTTTCAGAGGCAACATGGCGAAGCGGATGGGGCAGAAGGTGAATCACTTCTCTCCCAAGTACTGGATATTACCCTGCGGGATAGCTATGCATACCACGCAGCAGTCCTTGCACTCTACAGTACTGCGAAGCCCGAGCAGATCCAGCGGATGGAGATTCCCGAATCCGTTGAGAATGGCATTGAAGACGGTGGGGTGGTTCAAAGGTTGGACACTGCCTTACAACGGATATTCCATCCAGATTCTTGCAGGCATGTGTTACTCGACGCCCTTGGCATTCTTTTCTGTATTCGCTTCGACTGCCTTGATGACCTCGGTGATCTCGACAAGGCAATTTCAACTATGGAGGTTATCGTGCAATTCACCTCTGACGACCATCCTAACAAACCTTCCTGGCTGGACTACCTCGGTGTCTCATTGTGGATTCGCTATGAGCGCTTCGGGGACCGCGTCGACCTGGAGAAATCAATATCAATATTCGAGAATGCAGCGCGGCTCACACCCGAGAGCGATTCAGACAAGCCTACACGGTTGACCAACCTTGGCAGCTCGTTGTCGATGCGTTACAGACGCTTCGGAGACATCATCGACCTGGAGAGATCGATTACGCAGAGAGAGGATGCACTGCGATTGACACCTGATGGACACTCGGACAAGCCTGCGTGGATGAACAACCTCGGCCGCTCGTTGTCGACTCGCTATCACCGTTTTGGAGATATTGTCGACCTGGAGAGATCGATTTCGCTGGCAGAGGATGCAGTGCAATTCACACCTGATGGTGATCCAGATAAGCCTTTATGGTTAAACAATCTCAGCAACTCGTTGTTGACTCGCTATAAGCGCTTCGGAGACATCGTCGACTTGGAGAGATCGATTTCGCTGAGACAGGATGTGCTGCAATTCACAAGTGATGGTCATCCATCGAAGCCTTTATGGCTAAACAACCTTGGCGACTTGTTGTGCACTCGCTATGAGCGCTTCGGAGACATCGTCGACCTGGAGAGATCAATATCTTTATTCGAGGCTGCAATACAATTCACACCTGGTGGCCATCCAGAGAAGCCTGTATGGCTGAACAACCTTGGTAGCTCGTTGTTGACTCGTTACAAGCGCTTCGGAGACATCGCTGACCTGGAGAAATCTATTTCGCTGAGAGAGGACGTACTGCAATCGACACCTGATGGACATCCAGACAAGCCGTTGCGGCTCAACAATCTTGGCAGCTCGTTGTCGACTCGCTATCAGCGCTTCGGAGACATCGTGGACTTGGAGAGGTCGATTTCCCTGACAGAGGATGCCCTGCAATTCACACCTGGTGACCATCCAGAAAAGCTTTTATGGCTAAACAACCTCGTCCACTCTTTGTCGACTCGTTATGGATGCTTCGGAGATATCGTCGACCTGGAGAAATCGATTTCGCTGATGGAGGATGCACTGCAATTGACACCCGATGGACATCCTGACAAGCCTTTGCGGCTAAACAATCTCGGCAGCTCATTGTCGACTCGCTATGAACGCTTCGGAGACATCGCTGACCTGGAGAGATCAATTTCGGTGTTCGAGGATGTGGTGCAATTCACACCTGATGGACATCCAGCGAAGCCTTCGCGGCTAAACAATCTCGGCAGCTCATTGTCGACTCGCTATGAACGCTTCGGAGACATCGCCGACCTAGAGAGATCAATTTCGCTGTTGGAGGTCGTGGTGCAATTCACGCCTGATGGGTATCGAGACAAGCCTTCACGGCTAAACAATCTTGGCAGCTTATTGTCGACTCGCTATAAACGCTTTGGAGATGTCGTCGACCTGGAGAGATCTATTTCGTTGCTCGAGGATGCACTGCAATTGACACCTAACGGACATCCAGACAAGCCTTCACGGCTAAATAATCTTGGCAGCTCATTGTCGGCTCGTTATAATCGTTTCGGAGACATCGTGGACCTGGGGAGGTCAATTTCTGTGTTGGAGAATGCGGTGCAACTCACACCTGATGGCCATTTAGACAAAGCATCACGGCTGAATAACCTCGGCAGCTCATTGTCGAATCGCTATGAACGCTTCGGAGACATCGCCGACCTGGAGCGCTCAATTTCTTTGTGTAGAGATGTCGTGCGATTGACACCCGACGGCCATCCACACAGGCCTTCACGGTTGGACTCACTCGGCAGCTTATTGTCCACTCGCTATGAGCGCTTAGGAGATGTTGTAGACCTGGAGGGATCGATTTCACTGAGAGAGGATGCAGTGCAATCCACACCTGATGGACACCGAGACAAGCCTTTATGGCTAAACAATCTCAGTCACTCGTTGTCTAGTCGTTATGAACACTTCGGAGACACCGTCGACCTAGGGAGATCAATTTCGGCGTTGGAGGATGCGGTGCAATTCACACCTGATGGCCATCCTGACAAGCCTACACAGCTGAACAACCTTGGCCGATCACTGTCGAGTCGCTACAAGCGCTTCGGAGACATCGACGATCTGGAAAGATTGATTTCTTTGTTCAAGGATGCGCTGCAATTCACACCAGATGGACATCCAGACAAGCCATTTCAGCTAAACAACCTCGGCCATTCGTTGTCAACTCGCTATAGACGCTTCGGAGATATCGTTGACCTGGAGAGATCAATTTCTTTGTTCGAGGATGCAGTACAATTCACACCTAATGACCATCCAGACAAGCCTTCACGGCTGAACAACCTTGGCAGTTCATTGTCAACTCGCTATGAGCGCTTCGGAGACATCGTTGATCTGGAGAGATCGATTTCTTTGTTAGAGGATGCAATGCAATTCACACCTGATGGCCACCGAGACAAGCCTTTGAGGCTGGGCAGCCTTGCTGTTTCATTTTTCCAACGCTTCCAACACTCCGGCGACCTCTCAAGTTCTGACCTTTCCCGAGCCATCTTATATTCCTCTCGTGCAGCTTGCTCCCACCAAGGGCCATCTCTCCATCGTTTTAGAGCATCTCAAAGTTGGATCCAATGTGCTCGCCTTCTCGGACGTGACTCCCAGTCTCTTCTGGATGCCTACACCGTTACTGTTGGCCTTCTCCCACAGTTAGCATGGATCGGGTTGTCCCTTCACGATTGTTACCATCAACTTCTTCAAGCTGCAGATGCGGCGTGCGACGCGGCTGCAGCTGCTCTCGAAGTCCATAGGCCCGAACTTGCTGTCGAGTGGCTTGAGCAAGGGCGCTCCATCGCGTGGAGTCAACTCTCACAACTTCGCACTCCCGTCGACGATCTCCGTGCTGAATACCCAGAACTTGCCGCACAGTTTGAGCGTATATCGCGCGAGCTTGAGCTTGAGCGTGCTAGCGCTCAGGACAGAACTGCAGTGAACGAGTTCAAGTTCATGAACCGCTCAAATATGAATATGGTGGATGGATTGTTGGAGAAGGAGGCCCAACAACACCATACACTTGCTATCTCGCGAGAGGGGCTTCTTGCAGAAATACGTGCCTTAGCTGGCTTCGAGCGGTTCCTACTTCCGAAGACGATCAATCAACTTTCTTCTTTGGTGCACTCGGGGCCTGTCGTCTTTCTCAATGCTAGCAAACATAGATGCGATGCGTTGGTCGTCATGGGAGGGCCCAAACAAGTCGTACATGTCCCACTTTCGAACACCAATTACGATGAAGTTGCAGGCATGCAGCGCCGGTTGAAAGACCTACTGAGACTCAAGGGCCGCGATATCTCACGTGATGACTCAGACAGAGGCGCAAGACCTCAAGGCATGACTCCTGATCATGTGTTCAGGTCCATTTTACCATACTTGTGGGAGAACGTCGTCGGCCCGATTCTTGAGGTCCTCGCTCTCTCGGTATGTGAACCCCAAGTTAATGTCAATTTTTATGCCGATTGACGGATGACGACAGACGTCAGATCTTAACCTTCCTCGTATCTTCTGGTGCCCGACTGGGCCGTTTTCGTTTCTTCCCATCCATGCGGCAGGTCTCTATGGTACGACCAATCCGGGTCCTAAACTCTCAGACTTTGCTATTTCTTCTTACATCCCTACGATGAGTGCACTTGAACTGCCACCCCAGGAAGACTCAGAGGCGAATTCACGCAATATTCGCCTGCTTGCTGTCCCTCAGCCGAGCACGGACGGGGCGGTCCACCTCGCCGGCGTGCGAGGGGAGATAGAGATCATCAGAAATCTGGCGTCCTCGTCGTCATTCGTTCGCTTCCAGGAGGCAGATGGGACTGTCGAAGGTGTCTTGTCGAAGATGACGGAGACGGACTGGGTCCACTTTGCATGTCACGGCACGCAAGACCGTACCAATCCCTTTGATAGTGGTTTCCTGCTCGCTCACGGCAAACGCCTGAAGCTGACCGAAATCACTCGAGTGTCACGTCCACATGGGGGTCTCGCGTTCCTCTCTGCATGTCACACTGCAACGGGAGACGAGCAACTTTCGGAAGAAGCTATACATATTGCGGCGGGAATGCTTCTTGCTGGGTACGGGGGCGCCATCGCAACGATGTGGTCGATCATGGACAACGATGCGCCAAGGGTAACGGAGGACGTTTACAAAAGCCTCTTTGGCGATGGCAAGGTTCCAGACGGTAGGCAGGCTGCAGAAGCCTTGCATCACGCGATCGTGCGGCTTCGTGACTCCGGTGTATCGTTCTTATCTTGGGTTCCTTTCATTCACGTTGGTTTATGAAGCGTCATATTGGATACTAGCCCGAAGCTGTAGACCATTCGGGGACAAAGGCTTTTTTTCCGTTACTTTCTCAGCACAGTCAATTTCATGTACCAGTGACTCAGCCTTTAATTTATCAGAGATCTAGACGTGTAAACTGGTCTTGACCAGTGGCCATCGGCCACTGTCACCGGCCCCAGCTGACCGTAGTTATAATATCTGTTTCACTGGCACGGATGTTACCAAGAGTTCTAGACGTACATGCTGGTGGGATGGTGTATATGATACTAATTCTGTGGTCGAGATAGTGGTGTCAAGTGTGCTGACGGTCAGTCCCTCCATCCTCTATGCGTGGTCTCCCGGCGGCCGGCGTTGGCAGATCGACTATGGTACTTCTTTCTTCCAATAATAAATTCGTATGATCATTGTGTGCAGTTACTGTACATTGCCAAAGAAGACGCCAAGTGAGAAATACAGAGACTACTTTCCGCTCACACACCCAAAACCGTCCCATCCCCCCTCCCCCTTCTCCAACCCATTCCTCTCCTACACCTCCCTCTCGACTCACGCCTGGTTACCTGCCAAAGCATCGAACGGCCTCGGCTTGTGTATCATCAGAAAGCCCAGGAAGCTCGCCATCGGCAGCTGCCGTTCCAGAAGGGCGAACACGAACTGGGCAGCGAGCGAGTTGATGCGGTCGTGCGAGAGCGTGGGTGCGCGGCGAATGACGCCGACGTAGGTCGCGTAGGTCGGTCCTAGTCCTGGACAGTCGTTTAGACTCTCCTCGATCTTTTCGGAGAGTGAGGGGAACGGAGCACGCACGTGTTTGCTCTTGGTCGCGCACAGAGGCACTGGGAGAAGCATCATGCAATCGCTTGAACAGCTCCTCTTCCTGGAATTGACTCGTGAGCTTAAACTCCATGGGCAGACCCGGTCAACACAGCGCGGGTTTAAGTGGCATGTACTTGTTCGTAGGGGGCCAGTCAGAGGCACACGGCTGCCGGTGGGTGCGGGACACCGGTGTATTGTATGTCGGGTGTTACTTGGGTAGTCGGTCATTTGGGTGGATGGTACGTTCGGGGACTCGCGGCTGAGACCGTAGTAGAAGGCGGCGTCGATATCTTCCATGGGTGCGATGCATCTTTCGGACGGAGTGGAGATGAGCTCGTCGTCCACAGCGACGTCTCGCTCGGGCGTTGAGATGCATGGACTGCCTCGAAGCCAACCGGCGGCGCGTCGCAGGGCCATGGCTAAGCTGTGGCTGCGGTAAACACCTCAGATTTCATGCACCACCGCCACTCAGGCCTCCTCAGTGGGTTCTTCGTTAAGGACAAGTAGTTCCAAGACTCGGGCGAGTGGGCTTTAGGCGTCGTGTTTGTGCGCCGGGCGGAGGGTAGTCTCCTGAACATACGACATCGATGTCTGGTGCCACTGGCATCAATTTCTGAGGTTTCTCACCCGGCAAACTACAAATGGCGGTATTATAAGGCCCAAAATATATCTCGACTTGGACTGACAATACTTAACGTCGCTCGATGAAGTCATCTATGCGTGAAACTGGACCCGAACTTGTCGGGGGCGGGCGCGCTGTGTGGGCGGGTTGGGCGCCGAAACAGTCGAGCTCGAATTGACAGGTGCCGAGTGAGACAGCGTCGGACAAATAAAGTACGAACCGAATATCTTGTACGAGGTTTGTGCCAACTTGAAGTGGGAGTGGCGGGTGGGTACGGAAAGAGTGTTATCAAGCACTACGACGACTGACAGGCAGCAACAGTGTAACGAGGCATTCCACAGAAGTTCTCACAATGCTTTCTCTTTCCTGGAATTCAAAGCCATCCATGTTCCAAATTTTCTATGATTCTTCGCTAAGACGACATGCTGTCACTTGCTGTAGGCCAGAAGGGCAGTGCAGCCTAATCTAAGTCTGCGAGCTGCTGTGTGGGCTGTGGTGAAGTTGTCGGCCCGAAGAGCTTAAAAGAGGACACCGAGACAATTTCAGCAAACAGTATCTTCTCCCACATATCTTACCCTTTCCTGTTCATGAGCCCCACTAAATTTAATTTTCGTGCTCTTTTCTTCCCGTTCCAGGTTGCGTTCAGGGGAGAAGATGATTTAGGTGGCTCTACTCCACAGCTTAGCCCCCGGATGCAGATACGGCCTCCTACTCGGGAACGAGAGGGATCAAATGCCCTGGGTTTGGAAGAGCATTCCTCCGAGTCGACGGTTGCGAACAAAATAGAATGGGTTCTAATCATTCGTAAGCCCCCTACCACGAACTTTAGCGATTGCTGATATTTGGGACAGACATTCGCGCAACAGATGTTGCCATCAGATCGAGGCGCATACCTGTTGGGTTCTACGTTGGGGTAAAAACCGAAAACGTGATTAAGCAAACTTCGAACAAGCCCGGACTACAATTCACATCCGATGGACATCCGGACAAGCCTTCACGGCTTGGCAAACTCGGCATCTTGTTTTTGACTCGCTATAAATGCTTCGGAGAGGTCACCGACCTGGAGACATCAATTTCTTTGTTCGAGGATGCACTGCAATTCATACCTGATGGACATCCAGACAAGCCTTTCTGGCTAAACAACCTTGGTCACTCATTGTCGACTCGCTATGAACGATTCGGAGATGCCGTCGATCTGGAAAGATCCATTTCACTTAGAGTGGATGCATTACAATTCACACCTGATGGACATCCGGACAAATTTTCACGGCTAAATGGCCTTGGCCGCTTGTTGTTGGCTCGCTATGAACGCTTCGGAGATGGCGTCGATCTGGAAAAAACGATTTTATTGTTCAAGGACGCACTACAACTCACACCGGATGGACATCCGGACAAGCCTTCACGGCTAAACAACCTTGGCCACTCTTTTTTCAGTCGCTATCAACGCTTCGGAGACGCCGTCGATCTGGAGACATCGATTTCACTGAGAGAGGATGCACTACAATTCACACCCGATGGACATCCCGACAAGCCTTTACGGCTGGATAACCTCGGCTGCTTGTTTTTGACCCACTATGAACGCTTCGGAGACGTCGTCTATCTGGAAAAATCGATTTCATTGTTCGAGGATGCACTGCAATTCACACCTGATGGGCATCCGGGCAAGCCTTCAAGGCTAGACAACCTTGGCCGTTCGTTGTCCACTCGCTATCAACGCTTCGGAGACGTCACCAACCTGGAGAGATCAATTTCTTTGTTCGAGGATGCACTGCAATTCGTACCTGATGGACATCCAGACATGCCTTTAAGGCTAAACAACCTTGGTGGCTCGTTATCGACTCGCTATGAACGCTTCAGACACATCGTCGACCTGGAGAGATCGATTTCGTTGTTCGAGGACGCGTTGCAATTTACACCTGATGGGCATCCAGACAAGCCTTCAAGGTTGAACAACCTTGGCCACTCGTTGTCGACGCGCTATGAACGCTTCGCAGATGCTGTCGATCTGGAGAGATCAATTTCATTGTTCGAAGATGCACTGCAATTCACACCCGATGGACATCCAGGCAAGCCTTCACGTCTAAACAACCTTGGCCACTCGCTATCCACTCGCTATCAACACTTCGGAGACGTCGCCGACATGGGGAGATCGATTTCTTTGGTCGAGGATGCACTACAATTCACACCCGATGGACATCCGGAAAGGCCTTTACGGTTGGACAACCTAGGCCGCTTGCTTCTGACTCGCTATGAAAGCTTCGGAGGCGTCATCGATCTGGAGAGGTCGATTTCACTGAGAGAGGATGCACTACAATTCACGCCTGATGGACATCCATCCAAGGCTTCGCGGTTAAACAACCTTGGCCACTCGTTGTCCACTCGCTATCAACGCTTCGGAGACACCGCCGATCTGGAGAGATCGATTTCACTGACAGAAAATGCACTGCAATGCACACCTGATTCACATCTGGACAAGCCTCTACGGCTGGGTAACCTCGGCCGCTTGTTTTTGACTCGCTATGAACGCTTCGGAGACGTCGTCGATCTGGAAAAATCGATTTCTTTGTCCAACAACGCACTGCATTTCACACCTGATGGGCATCCATCCAAACCTTTACGGCTAAAAAGCCTTGGTCGCTCGCTGTCGACTCGCTATGCACGTTTCGGAAACACCGTAGATCTGGAGAGGTCGATTTCACTGAGAGAGGATGCACTACATTTCACACCTGATGGACATCCAGACAAGCCTTCACGGCTAAACGGCCTCGGCCACTCGTTGGCCGCTCGCTATCGACGCTTCGCAGATGCCGTCGATCTGGAGAGATCGATTTCGTTGTTCCAGGATGCACTACAATTGACTCCCGATGGACATCCAGACAAGCCTTCACGATTGAACAACCTTGGCCACTCATTGTGCACTCGCTATAAACGCTGCGGGAACGTCGCCGACCTGGAAATGTCGATTTCTTTGCTCGACGATGCACTGCAATTCACACCCAATGGACATCCGGACAAGCCTTTACGGCTGGGGAACCTCGGTATCTTGTTTTTGACTCGCCATAAACGCTTCGGAGATGTCACCGACCTGGGGACGTCAATTTCTTTGTTCGAGAATGCATTGCAATTCATACCTGATGGACATCCAGACAAGCCCTCATGGTTAAACAACCTTGGTCACTCGTTGTCGACTCGCTATGAACACTTCGGAGACATCGTCGACCTGGAGAGATCGATTTCGCTGACAGAGGATGCACTGCGATTTACACCCGATGGACATCCAGACAGGCCTTCACGGCTGATCAACCTCAGCCACTTCTTGTCGACTCGCTATAAACGCTTCGCAAACGTCGTCGACCTGCAGAGATCGATTTCCCTGAGAGAGGATGCACTACAATTCACACCCGACGGACATCCTCACAAACCCCTACGGCTGAACAACCTTGGCCGTTCGTTGTTGACTCGCTTTGAACGCTTCGGAGACATCGTCGATCTGGAGAAATCGACTTCGCTGAGAGAGGATGCAGTGCAACTCACGCCGGATGGTCATCCAGACAAACCTTCACGGCTGAACAACCTCGCTTCTTCACTTTTGTGTCAATTCCAACGCTCCGGCGACCCCTCAAGTCCTGACCTTTCCCGAGCCATCTTATATTCCTCCCGTGCAGCTCGCTCCCCCACAGGTCCGTTTGTCGATCGTTTTCAAGCATCCCAACTTTGGATCCGGTGTGTTCGCCATCTCCGACATAACTCCCAGTCTCTTCTGGAAGCATACACCGTTGCTGTCGACCTTCTTCCACATTTAGCGTGGATAGGGCTGTCTCTTCATGATCGTTACCATCAACTTCTTCGAGCTGCAGATGCCGCGTGCGATGCCGCTGCGGCTGCTCTCGACGTCCATAGGCCCGAACTTGCTGTCGAGTGGCTTGAGCAAGGCCGCTCTATCGTGTGGAGTCAGCTCTCCCAGCTCCGCACTCCCGTCGACGATCTCCGTATCGAATACCCAGAACTCGCTACCCAGTTTGAACATATATCGCATCAGCTTGAGCATGCTAGCGATCGGGACCGAGGTGCAGTCGATCGGTTCACGAGCCACTCAAACATGGTGGATGGATTGTTGGAGAAGGAAGCCGGACAACATCATGCACTTGGTGTCTCGCGAGAGAGGCTTCTTGCAGAAATACGCGGCCTACCTGGCTTCGAGCGATTCTTACTTCCGAAGACGATCAATCAACTTTTTCCTTTAGCACACTCGGGGCCTGTCGTTTTTCTCAATGCTAGCAAACATAGATGCGATGCATTGGTCGTTACGGCAGGGCCAGAACATGTCGTTCATGTCCCACTTTCGAACACTAATTATGATGAAGTTGCAGGCATGCAGCGACGGTTGAAAGACCTACTGAAATTCAAGGGCCGCGTCCCCTTACGTGACAGTGCCTCGTACAGAGGCGCAAGACCTGAAGGCATGATTCCTGATAAAATGTTCAGGTCTATTTTACCATACCTGTGGGAGAAAGTCGTCAGCCCAATTCTCGACGTCCTCGCTCTCCCGGTAGGTGAACCATGTAAATGACAATTTCATATCGATTAACGGACAACGACAGAAGTCGAGTCCTAAACTTCCTCGCATCTTCTGGTGTCCAACCGGACCGTTTTCGTTTCTTCCCATTCATGCGGCAGGCCTCTATGGTACGACCCATCCGGGTCCTAAACTCTCAGACTTTGCTATTTCTTCCTACATCCCTACGATGAGTGCACTTGAATTGCCACCTGAGGAAAACTCGGAGGCGACTCCACGCAATATTCGCTTGCTTGCTGTCCCCCAGCCAAGCACGGACGGGCAGGTCTACCTCGCTGGCGTGCCAGGAGAGATAGACATCGTCAGAAATACGGCATCTTCGTCGCCATTCGTTGACTTCCAGGAGACAGATGGGACCGTTGAAGATGTCTTGTCGAAGATGACGGAGACGGACTGGGTCCACTTTGCATGTCACGGCACGCAAGACCGCACCAATCCCTTTGATAGTGGTTTCCTGCTCGCTCACGGCAAACGCCTGAAGCTTCCCGATATCGCTCGCGTGTCACGCCCTCGTGGGGGTCTCGCGTTCCTCTCCGCATGCCACACTGCAACGGGAGATGAGCAACTTTCGGAAGAAGCTATACATATTGCGGCGGGAATGCTTCTTGCTGGGTACGGGGGCGCTATCGCAACGATGTGGTCGATCATGGACAACGATGCGCCAAGGGTGACCGAGGACGTTTACAAAAGCCTCTTGGGCGACGGCAAGGTTCCAGACAGTAGGCAGGCTGCAGAAGCCTTGCACCATGCGATCGATCGGCTTCGTGACTCTGGTGTACCGTTCTTGTCTTGGGTTCCTTTTATTCACGTTGGTTTATGAAGCGTCGTACCAGATCGCCCGAAACTGTAGCCTACTCGTATTCAAGGACAAGAACTTTTTACCGTTCCTTTTTCAGCTATATTCGTAATCGCAGTGTTGCGCACATTTAGATAGTTTATAGGGATACCTTATTACGCAGATGTACATTGCTGTGATGATTTGTAGAAGACGAAGGAGGGTGAAACCGCTTGAACAGCTCCTGGCCTGGGAATCGGCTACCGAGTTTAAATTCCACGTGCGTTTGGGTAGTTGGCGCGTGCAGGTACTCGCGATCGAGACCATGAGTGCAATGCATTTTTCGGGGAGAACTATGACGAGCTCGGAGAGCTGTGGGAGTGTCGAGACGGTGTACACGAAGTTCAGACCCACCAGAAGCGAACTAGGCGGAATCTGCCGAAAGCACAGTTGAACATTCACTGTTAACTGGCCATCCGAGTCGTCGTCCCATCGCATATCGCATGGCAAGATCACCCATTTATAACTAAGTACGTCCCTAAAATCGACCTACTTTCCTGACATACAACGGACTTATCCGTGCCACTGCCATCCACACTCCGATTTTTCTATGATTCTTTGCGAACTTGATGCCATGCGGTCAAGCTTGCTGTGGGCAGGGCAGTACATATAATATCGCTGCTGTATAGGCTGTGCATCTCCAAAGGACTTAAAAGAGGACGCCGATACAATTTAAGCATGCGGTATCTCTCACACATATCTCGCCTTTCCGTGTGATGAATCCCACTAGATTTCTTTCCCGTGCTCTTTTCTTCCCCTTTCAGGTTGGGTTCATGGGACGAGATGGTTCAGGTGGCTCCACCCTACAATTTAGTCCACAGATGCAGATTCCGCATTCTCCTCGGGAGCGAGATGGTTCAGATGGGCTGGAATTGGACTCAGAGCATTCCTCCGAGCGGATTGGTGCAAACAAAACAGAATGTGTCCTAATCACTCGTAAGTTCCCTACTACGAACATGAGCGATCGCTGATATCTGGGACAGACATTCGCACAGCAGATGTTGTCAAACTATTGAGGCGTATCCCTGTTGGGTTCTACGCCGCGGTAAAAACCGACAACGGGATTAAGCGAACTTCGATCAAACCCGCCTCGGTAGGCAAAGATGTGGTAGAGTGGGACGACGAGATTATATTGTGAGCCACATCACCCTGTTCATGTCGCTTGCCATTTGCCCAATGAGCTCCAAGGCCCTTAGATCGGTTATCAAGGATGTGTCTCGCAGTATTTGCATCGTTCGAGTTGGGGCCAACACTGGGGGCCGGAGAGTCTCTTTGTGAGTTCGAAACAAGTGTTGCCGAGTTGCTTGATCGCAATGGACAACTTAAGCGTGAGTAACACTGTTTCCCTTTCGTCCGGGCACCTAAACACCGCCGCATAGTTATCACATCTGTGAAACAAAACGATGGGGAGGTTGACTGTTCCCGCGCTTCTTTTGAAATCGAGATCGAACGGCGAGTTTATGGTCGGAACGAATATGCAGCTGCCTCAAATGTGAGCAGATTGTTAATACAATGTTGAACATATACTTACCATGAGTCGTTAGCCGCCAGAGTCAGAGGAGATGCGCCAGCTAGGGGAGTTGACGGATAGGGGACATCATGCGCTCCTTCGTTATCGCGAACTTCAGGAACAACAAGATCTCGATGAATCTATCAGATATCTCGAACATGCTCAAGATATGTGTCCACTGACACACCCCAGCCGCGCTACTGTCCTGTTCAATCTAGCCACCGCCAAATTGATTCACTGCCGAGTCAACGATTCGTCCCCCGATCTCGGCGTACCAATCAATCTGTATCGGGATGTGCTTCGTCTCCGCCCTCGTGGTCACCCAGACCATCCATTCATATTACTCAGTCTCGGCATTGCTCTTCAAGCTCGCTTTCAGAGGCAATATGACGAAGCGGATGGGGCAGAGGGTGAATCACTTCTCTCCCAAGTACTGGACATTTCCCTGCGGGATAGCTATACATATTACGCAGCAGTCCTTGCACTCTACAGTGCTGCGAAACCCGAGCAGATCCAGTTGATGGAGATTCCCAAATCCGTTGAGAATGACGTTGAAGACGGCGGGGAGGTTCAAAGGTTGGACACTGCCCTACAACGGCTATTCCATCCGGATTCTTGCAGGCATGTGTTACTCGACCACCTTGGCATTCTTTTTTGCGTTCGGTTCGACCGCCTTGGCGACCTCGTTGATCCCGAGAAGGCAATTTCAACGCTGGAGGTCATAATACAATTCACCTCTGATGACCATCCTAACAAGCCTTCATGGCTGGATGACCTCGGCTTCTCATTGTGGACTCGCTATGAGCGATTGAGAGACATCGTTGACCTGGAGAGATCAATTTCACTGAGAGAAGATGCACTGCAATTCACACCCTATGGACATCCAGACAAGCCTTCACGGCTAAATAACCTTGGCCACTCGTTGTCAAGTCGGTATGAACGCTTTGGAGATGTCGTTGACCTGGAGAGATCGATTTCGTTGTTCGAGGACGCACTACAATTCACACCTGATGGACATCCAGACAAGCTTTCGTGGCTAAACAACCTTGGCGAGTCGTTGTCGACTCACTATAAACGCTTCGGGGACGCCGTCGTTCTGAAGAGATCGATTTCGTTGTTCGAGGATGCACTACAATTCACACTCAATGGACATCCTGACAAGCTTTCACTGCTAAACAACCTTGGTCACTCGTTGTCGATTCGCTATGAATTCTTCGGAGACATCGATGACCTGGAGAGATCGATTTCTTTGCTCAAGGATGCACTTCAATTCACACCCGATGGACATCCAAAAAAGCCTTTACGGCTAAACAATCTCGGCATGTTGTTGTTGACTCGCTATAAACGCTTCGGAGACATCACCGACTTGGAGAAATCGATTTCGTTATTCGAGGATGCACTACAATTCACTCCCGATGGACATATGGACAAGCCTTCATGTCTGGGCAACCTCGGCCGCGTGTCTTTGACCCGCTATGAACGCTTCGGCAACATCGTCGATCTGGAAAGATCGATATCTTTGTGCGAGAATGCAGTGCAATTCACTCCTGATGGGCATTCAGACAAGCCTTTACGGCTCCACAACCTTGGCCACTCGTTGTTGACCCGCTATGAACGCTTCGGAGACCCTGTCGATCTGGAGAGATTGATTTCACTACGAGAGGATGCACTACAATTCACACCCGATGGTCATCCAGACAAGGCTTCACAACTAAACAGCCTTGGCCACTCGTTGTTGATTCGCCATGAACGCTTTGGAGATGTTGTTGACCTGGAGAGATCGATTTCGTTGTTTGAGGATGCAGTGCGATTCACACCCGATGGACGTCCAGACAAGCCTTTACTGCTAAACAACCTTGGCCACTCGTTATCGACTCGCTATCAACGCTTCGGAGACGTCGTCGATATGGAGAGATCGATTTCACTGAGAGAGGATGCACTGCAATTCACACCCGATGGACATCCAGACAAGCCTCCACTGCTGAATGGCCTTGGCCATTCGTTGTCGGCTCGCTATAGATGCTTCGGAGACGCCGTTGATCTTTCCAGATCGATTTCACTGGGTGAGGATGCACTGCAACTCACACCCGATGGACATCCGGACAAGCCTTCACGGCTAAATAACCTTGGCCACTCGTTGTCAAGTCGGTATGAACGCTTTGGAGAGGTCGATGACCTGGAGAGGTCGATTTCGTTGTTCGAGGATGCACTACAATTCACACCCGATGGACATACAGATCAGCCTTCACTGCTAAACAATCTTGGCTACTCGTTGTTGACTCGTTATGAACGCTTTGGAGATGCCGTTGACCTGGGGAGATCGATTTCATTTTTCGAGGATGCACTACAATTCACACCCGATGGCCATCCAGACAGGCCTTTACGGCTAGACAACCTTGGCAGCTTGTTTTCGGCTCGCTACAGGCACTCCGGAGATGTCGCCGATCTGGAGAGATCGATTTCGTTGGCAGAGGATGCACTGCAATTCACACCTGATGATCATCCAGACAATCCTTCACGGCTGAACAAACTCACTTATGCACTTTTGCATCGCTTCCAACGCTCCGGAGACATCTCGAGTTCTGATTTTTCCCGAGCCATCTTATATTCCTCCCGCGCAGCTCGCTCCCCCACTGGTCCGTCTGTCGTTCGTTTTCAAGCATCCCAACTTTGGATCCGGTGTGTTCGCCTTCTCGACCATGAATCCCAGTCTCTTCTGGATGCATACACGGTTGCTCTTGACCTTCTCCTACAAGTAGCATGGATAGCGTTGTCCCTTCATGATCGTTACCATCAACTTCTTCAAGCTGCAGATGAAGTATGCGAAGCGGCTGCGGCTGCCCTCGTAGTCCGTCGGCCCGAACTTGCTGTAGAGTGGCTTGAGCAAGGCCGCTCCATTGTCTGGAGCCAGCTCTCACAACTTCGCACTCCTGTCGATGACCTCCGTGCTGTATACCCAGATCTCGCTGCCGAGTTTGAGCGTGTATCACATGACCTTGAGCATATTACTAGCCCTCGGGACAGAGCTGTTGTCAATGAGTTCACGAACGGCTCAAATGTGGTGGATGGATTATTGGAGAAGCAGGCCCAACAACATCATGCACTTGCTCTCTCGCGACAGAAGCTTCTTGCAGAAATACGCGCCCTACCTGGCTTTGAGCGGTTCCTACTTCCGAAGACGATTGGTCAACTTTCTTCTATGGCGCACTCGGGGCCTGTCGTTTTTCTGAATGCTAGCAAACCTAGATGCGATGCGTTGGTTGTCATGGCAGGCTCCGAACGTGTCGTCCATGTCCCACTTTCGAACACCAATTACGACGAAGTTGAAAGCATGCAGCTACGCCTGAACAAGTTACTGAGACTCAACGGTCGCGTCATCTTACGCGATGACTCAGACAGAGGTGCAAGAGTTCGAGGCATGACTTCAGATGATGTGTTCGGATCCATTTTACCATACCTGTGGGAAAAAGTTGTCAGCCCCATTCTCGAAGTCCTCGCTCTCTCGGTATGTGAACCCCAAGTCAATGTCAATTTTTATGTCGATTAACGGATGACAACAGAAGTCGGGTGGTAAACTTCCTCGTATCTTCTGGTGCCCAACTGGGCCGTTTGCGTTTCTTCCTATCCACGCAGCAGGTCTCTATGGTACAACCGATCCGGGCCCTAGACTCTCAGACTTTGCCATCTCTTCCTACATCCCTACAATGAGTACGCTTAAGCTGCCACCCCAGGAAAACTCGGAGGCGACTTCACGCAGCATTCGCTTGCTTGCTGTCCCTCAGCCGAGCACTGACGGGCAGCTCCACCTTTCCGGCGTGCGAGGGGAGATAGAGACCATCAAAACGCTGACGTCTTCGTTGCCATTCGTTGCCTTCCAGGAGGCAGATGGAACCGTTGAAGATGTCTTGTCGAAGATGACGGAGACGGACTGGGTCCACTTTGCATGTCATGGCACTCAGGGCCGTACCAATCCCTTTGATAGTGGTTTCCTGCTCGCTCACGGCAAACGCCTGAAGCTTCCCGATATCGCTCGAGTGTCACGCCCTCGTGGGGGTCTCGCCTTTCTCTCCGCATGCCACACTGCAACGGGAGACGAGCAACTTTCGGAGGAAGCTATACATATTGCGGCGGGAATGCTTCTTGCTGGGTACGGGGGCGCCATCGCAACGATGTGGTCGATCATGGACAACGATGCGCCAAGGGTGACAGAGGACGTTTACAAAAGCCTCTTGGGCGATGGCAAGGTTCCAGACGCTAGGCAGGCTGCAGAAGCCTTGCACCATGCCATCGAGCGGCTTCGTGACTCCGGTGTACCGTTCTTGTCTTGGGTTCCTTTTATTCACGTTGGTTTATGAAGCGTCGTACCGGATCGCCCGAAACTGTAGCCTACTCGTATTCAAGGACAAGAACTTTTTACCGTTCCTTTTTCAGTTACATTCAAGTTCGATTTCATGTACCAGTCAATATGTACCCTTTTCAGTGAGCCATAGTAATCGCAGGGTTGCCACTTCGCTCGACCAACGCACATCTAGATTGCTTTTGGTGCATAGAGATACCTGGAGAACATTGCTTGTACTGATTCGTAGGCGTAGGGACCATAAATTCGATGTCATGCTGCACAGTTCATGGTCGCAGTGTCGACTATCGGGCCAAGCTGTCTTGTTGATACGATTCCCTTGCTTACCCAGAGTGATACTTACTTGGCTGAACGCTAAGTAGTTACTGGCGTCTGTTCCTGTGGATTAGTTCCTCGATCCGTGGTTTCTCCAAGGCAGACCAAACGGTCGACTCTTCTTCCCATTAATAAAGCCGTATCATAAATCGTCATGTTGTATGCAGTTACTGTACATTGCCAAAGAAGAACGCCAAGCAAGATAGAAAGAGATCTGCCCTCCACTCACGCCTCCCCCTTCTCATCCCCCTTGCTCTCCGCCAGCTCCTTCTCGACCCACGCCCCGATACCTGCCACAGCCCCAAACGGCCTCGCCTTGTGCATCATCAAAAACCCCTGGAGGCTCGCCATCGATACCTGCCGCTCGGGCACGGCGAGCGCGAATTGGGAAGCGAGCGCGCTGATGCGGTCGCGCGAGAGCGTGGGTGCGCGTGCGCGGTGCGAGACGCCGACGTAAGCCGGCCCCGGTCCTGGACAGTCGCCTAGACTCTCGTCAGACTTTTCAGAGAGGGTGGGGGAGTGGGAAGAGGGCGACGATGGCGAGGACGAGGGACAGGAAGGCGTCTGTAACTGCGCTTCAGACAGATCGATGAGGTCCCCCGAGCGATGATCCCCGCTCATGTCCACATCGACACCGGCGCGCCCTTTCTCGTGCTTTCCCAATGTCGTGGCTTGTTTGCTCTTTGTGCCTCGCACAGGGGCAGGGGCAGGGGCAGAGGCAGGGGCGTAAAACCGCTTAAAGAGCTCCTCGGCCTGGATTCCACTCGCGAGCTTAAACTCGATGTGCAAGTCCATCCGACCGGGTCGACACAGCGCCGGATCCAGCGAACTGTACTTGTTCGTCGTCGCGAATAACACGCGCCCTTCCTGCGCACCGATACCGTCCAGTGCATTGAGGAGGCCGCTCAGTGACACGCGGGTGCCGGCGGGCACGGGGGGACCAATGTATCCGTCGGGATGTTGCTCGGGGGAGTCGATCGTTTGCGTGGATGATGCAGGTGCGGACTCGCGGGTGAGACCGTGGTGGAAGGCGGCGTCGATGTCTTCCATGAGTGCGATGCATCTTTCGGGGAGAGCTGAGATGAGCTCGGAGAGACCTGTGTCGTCCATCCCAGAGCGGGATAGCGAGATGATGTACACGTTCAGACCCAGCTCTCCTGCAATACTGTGGATGAGAGATGTCTTGCCAGATCCAGGGGCACCATACTACATAGAAGTAGAGTGAGCATCCAACTGCGTACGAAATAAAGGGAGGACACGAACAAGTAGATATCCACGGCGGAAGGGAATACCTCGCTCAGCATACCACTCCTTGCTGTCAAGGAAATCTTGGACGTCCTCGACCACAAGGTCCGTGATGCCTGGGTCTAGGATAATGGAATTGAGTGGTCGCTTGGGACGCGAAGCAAGTTCCCTCCAGCCGTTAATGCTGCCAACGAAATGTGTTTAGTAAGCGCTTCCGAACCTTGATTAGAATGGCAGAGTACCTGTGAAATCTATCCGCAACAAAAATCGTAATCTTGTCCTTTTGAGCCTCGATGTACCCGTTCTTGGCGTCCTGGAGGATCCCGGAAAGAATTCCATGATCACGGGTCATGATACTAGGGCGGGTGAGCAACTTCTGCGCCACGTTATCGTCCAGAACCTACCTCATTGTGAGTGTTTCTCTAGTAGACCATCCGCCATTCTGAGATTGGAGAGCACGAGTGACCCCCATCCAACGATATTTATACCAAAGGGAATATGATTCCGACACCGCTGGGAGATAAGTCACTTTGCGCGAGTGGGCACTCGAGTCCTCGTTCGAGTCGATCTGCACCGCATGAAGGTCGAAGTTGGAGGTGCTAATTTGAACGTTCCGTGCTCCTTCTGCAATATTTCCAGATCAGCACCAACGATCTACATCTCGGACGACAAGACGCACTCCATGAAGGGTGCCTGGACAACCAATGCATGATCCACTCTGTTGGACAAGGTCAACGCGCGTAAATCGAGACATTGCAACCAAATACCGTACGGTAGCTGACATCGTCTTCCTCGAAGACGGCGGTGATGAAGAACGCGTTGATCAACGCATACCACAGCGAAGAAAGCAACCTGCGAGCGGTCTCAAAGAGGCTGCCGATGACCAAGAGGATCGACCAGTCGCGCAAGGCGGAGGCGGAGAAGAGCATATTGAAGGTTGATGCCATGAGATCGAGTGGCCCACGCGCAGACGTCTGCGACGTCGCGTCGGCACCGCTGGTTCCATTGGTGCCCTTGGCGGCGAGCAACGCCAGCTGTTCGACGACTTGCTGCAACGAAGCCATAGTGGCGAGGTGCAAGGGGGATGAGGTGAAGAACACGACGCGTGCTTTTTATAGCAAAACACTCCTTATGTATGGAAGAACGAGCGTCATTACCAAGCTGGTCAGGGCCTCGGGTTGCTGTGTGTTCGATTTTGGATGTCAGATAGGCTGTGTTCGACTCCTCGAGTCATTACGCGGGTCTTATTTCGTCCCGAATCACAGCCAGGCTGTAGCCTGGATCCGCCCGTACCTCGAGTCACATCGCCCGGTGAAAGGTGGAATGGTCGATCGGGGTGTCTCGGCCTCGGCCTCGAGTGGGGCGTCAATGGTCAAAGGGGTACATAACAGGCGCTCGCGGATGGCGGCACGTGGTCCGTCACAGTCGGAAAGACGTGTCACTTCAAGTTTTATCCGACCAACGATGACCAACAGAATCTCGTTGGACCTGACGCATGTCCTATGTGAGCGTGAACGCTGTTATCTACCATCGTAGTGCTGACGGGCTATTTTCAGACGATGCTTCCTCAGATACCTCCCTCGTGTTGGCACTGTTCACGTTAAGCCCCATCCTTCTCATGGTGCGTGCAGCAGCAGTGCCCACCTGATTCGCACACGAGCAGACCCTTGCAAGTAGCCCGCATACACCGCCCTTGCCGTACAGACGCGCGAGCTCACTATTATCAACATGTGGGCAGGCCAGCTCCTTTCAGAGGCGCTCAACTTGATTTTGAAACGTATCATCAAGGAGGAACGACCGAACGGTACGTATCTGTCCAGGGTGACAAATTCCTGGCGCTGAATCTCTTTGAATCTAGGGAGTAACCTGAACGGGTATGGCTTCCCTTCGTCACACAGCCAATACATGGGTTATTTTGGTGCCTTTTTGGTCTGCCACATGTATTTCCGTCATCGGTTCGCCTCTTGTGGGTATCCGTTGCTCGACCAGGCATTCAGGTTCATCGTCTACCTCGGCGTCGTTTCATGGGTCGCGCTTGTTGCCTACTCGAGGTATGTCAGGATTAATGCGACATCACTAAGGAACGTGAACTCCATTCCCATTAGATTGAACTTGTTGTACCACACTCCACACCAGGTGATATGGGGACTTTGTATTGGCATCAGTCTCGGTGTCGTGCATTACGTCCTGACTGAATTGCTTCCCCACACACGCCCACACTCGGTCTTTGGACGCGCGCGTGCTGCTATCCTTGCGCACCCCGTGGTGATGTGGATGCAGATCAGGGACGGGTGGGCGATGTGGGCTGACGGTGGGAGAGAGACGGAGTGGATGCTTTGGAAGATGGTGTATGACGAGCGACGGACGCGCCTCGCACAGAAACGCATCGATTGACGCGAGCACTCTCAAGGGAGAAATGGAGATGATATGCTGCGATACCACGATCATGACGGAGGAGGGTCTACTTTTGGCCCGATGGCTGTAGACATAGACGTGCTAGCTTCTCTCCTCCCGATCACCTCGGATCACGGGGCATCACTGTCGCCGTTGTGGGTCTGTTACGTACCTCGAAGATACCCGTCCACTGTCGATTGCAGCAGCAGTGATAACCCTCGAGCGCAAAGAAAAGGCGAGGGTCTACACCATAATTGCGTGCGAAATCGTCTGGGATCGTACGATGATCTCTTATCAGTAGGGAGCAGAGAAGGAATAGTACAACAGCCTGGTGACCAGCCTGTCTAGGTCAAACCGTCGATATTTCACGGATTTTACCAGGCTGTGGTCTCAGAACGTACTATCTGAAGCAATGTAAACATTGTGGGCCTGGACTAGAGTCTCACCGACTCGGATCTCACCTCGTGCTGTCGGCTAGATTAGATGTGTTAACTCGTGACCATGTAAGTCGCACACGTCAAGGTTACGCCCGTCTCTGCATGTTTCAGGGAATTTGGCGAAGCTTGCAAGTGCCATTTAACCACATCCATAGGTCCACCATGTCCATTTCGACACTCACAGAGTCTCGCATCCCGATCCTGAGTTCCATTCCAGCATGCAGAACATGGAGACAAAACGCCTTTGATAACAAGAAATCAGTCGGCTTCGTGCCCACAATGGGCGCCTTGCACGACGGCCACCTCTCTCTTGGTCAGGCACCCTCCCGAACCTGAACCCCACCCACGCGCTCACACATTTCCAACACAGTCCGCAGATCGCTCCACGAAAACGACCTGACGGTCGTCTCCATCTTTGTCAACCCCGCCCAGTTCGCACTGCACGAAGACCTGGGCACCTATCCGCGCACGCTCCCCCAAGATCTCGAACAGTTGGCAAGGCAACAGGTGACCGTCTCGGGTGCCGTCCGCACGCCCTCTGCGGTGTTCTTGCCTGGCGTCCAGGACATGTATCCATCTGGAATCGATCAGGACGTCGCCTTGCAAAAGGGCACGTTCGTCGAGGTCAAGGAGTACAGTCATCAAATGGAAGGTGCCAGTCGACCCCACTTTTTCAGAGGCGTGGCGACGATCGTCACCAAGCTCTTCAACGTCGTCCAAGTGCGTCTCTTGTTGCTCTCCGTCGATCGTGCCATCGGACACTGATGCGATGACGACCAGCCGACGAACGCGTATTTCGGTCAAAAGGACATCCAGCAATCACTGTTGCTCCGACGAATGTGCCGCGACCTGCTCTTCGCGAACCCAGATGCGGACCACGTACACGTCGTCCCGACGGAGCGCGATCCCGTCGATGGGTTGGCCCTATCGTCGCGAAATGTGTTTCTGTCGGCGGAGGAGCGTTCGGTCGCGAATGCGCTTTATAGAGCCCTGCAAGCGGCCGAGTCGGGGTGGTTGGCGGGGGAGACCAAGGATGCGTGTATACGTGCGGCCGAGGTTCTTGTGGCGGGCGCGGTCAGAGGGGCTGCTTCGAGGGGTATCGAGATGAAGTTGGACTATATCGAGATGAACGACCCGGATAGCTTTGAGGTGTTGGATGGGCAGTCACAGAGGCAGTCCGCTGGCAGTGAGGCGGTGATATTGAGTGGGGCCGTTTGGGTGGGGAAAACGAGGCTGATTGACAATATCGTTGTTGGTGAGCTCGGGCCTGCTGTTCGGTAGAGATCAGGGGTTATTGAGTGGCTGTGAAGTCATCAGGAAATTGGTGAAGTGATGATATGCCTAGATATTGATGATATACATGTAAAGGGTTGTACTAGGCTACACAATGACTATCCTATCATCATTTATATGTCAAATGAATGATGCTCAACTAATTTTTTGTTCACTTTTGGATGTGCATTAGGAATACCTAGGAATATCATCACTTCACCAATTTCCTGATGACTAGCCCATCAGGTAAGTACTACTTACCTGACGCTAACCCATGCATCTCGAAGGACATTATGAGGTAGTCTCAGCCTGTACCAAAGCAGTGGCATGCAATTTCATCGGCTTAGTACTCATTATTTCCGCTATCCGCTACCCAATAACGGTTTGCCTATGTTCTTCACTAAACACTGGCACTGGACTGGGTACAAGTGGTCGAGTCCTTACCGTATCGGCTACTGTCGGCTACCAGGTAGCCGTAGTTAACCGTATCACACCGATTAGTATGTTGTCGTCTTTCTTGAATCTTTCTTCACCTGTGATAACAGCATTCTGTGTTCAGCCTTCTTTCAGTTGCCATACCTCATCGCGGCTGACCACCTTCCTTCCAACAGGCGGGGAGCAACCGTGTCGCCAGGCTCCAGATTATCTAGGGCGTACCACTCTCAAATCAATTGTCATCATTGTCTCTGACCGTTTCTCACATCTGTCACTCACCAGAGTGTTCGTTCGTGTTTTACCACCATCGTGCGCCTCCTTTCGTTCGCCGTACTCTTCAACGCATCCTGATATCCCAATCCCGCGTCGAGCCGTCGACCCCCGCAACGCCGGTGCAATTCAGTGTTGCGAATAGGTCTTTGACGTGAGCGTCTGGTATCGGCGTCTCGGAACGCTGTTCTAACGCACTGGACAGTCTAGCAGCCCTCAAGCAGCTTTCCTGGACCCCATGGGAACTATAATTACTTCTGCAGTTGAGATGATTGTGTACGGATGACGAGCTGCTCATATTGCACGTTCTCGGAAAACTCCTGGGTATGGAAGTGGTCCGCGGTATGGGTATGATGGGGATCAGTGATCAACTGCGGAGACCAGTGGAACTGGGAAATACAGTATATACTCGTTGGCTCGATGCATCGGAGTTGTACAGCAGGATGCGCTTGGCCTAGGCCAATGGTGTGCCAGTGATGTACTACATAAATATGTACTTGAGCCTCGCACGACCCTGGATAGCATATTTGATAGCGAGAAAGCGAACGAGGGTATACTAGAACTAAGCACTGAGATGGATGTAAAGAATTCGTTGATCGAATGGTATATTATATCCACAGATTTCATCGTCTTGTTCAGCGCGAACGCTGCCCGAGTATGATCCAGACGACCAGACTCGTCCACCATAAGCTTATTGAACGTCGACGTGATCTTGCTTGTCGCACCATCGTCCACCGCACACATCGTCCCGATCATAGAACGGAACCCAACGAACTGCATCGCCGCAAGATGGATCACCTCATCCAGACTGTCTTTATCTCCGACAGTGGTATGGCATGCAGAGGGATACGCAAATTCGGGATTCTTCAAATCGCACCCGGTGAGGCGTTGGATCGTAAAGTGTCCGTCGTGGAGAGCGAATGCGGACTCGAACGGCTGTTTCCGATTTGGGAGACCACGACACGCAAGGTGGACCCATTCGTTCTTGCCAAGCTCTTCAACAACCCTAGAAGTGCAAAATTCCTCTCCATCTGTACGCGTGAATATAGCGAGGCCGTCAACGCGCTGACGAATGTTGTCCAGTTCCACGCCTACGGAAAAGAGTTGGCTCTCGCCAGCGGCATTGGCTTGACCGATGGCAATGAAATGTTTCCGTGGAGGCGGAGAATTCGATGGATTGTGCCGTCTGGCGGCGGTCAGGGTTGGGGTGTAGGACGAGATGTAGAGATGAGGAAGATTTTATAGCCCTTCCTATATCATTGGACCAGCAGCATGCAAGGGCAGCACAGAGAACTCGGCGGTGGGACACCACCAGATGCGTGATCCAGGTGAATGGGATGTCTGAAGGAAATCGACGATGGGTGAAACGATCTCAGCGTCGATCTGATCCCATAATTTGCGTTCGACTGTGCGAACCGCTTACAGAGACATCGAGCAAGGTTATCGTCTAATGAGTCTGACCGATCAGGGTGCCCTTGGAGAGAAGGTCGGATGCTCCTCAGACTCATTGAGGTTTTCCATTGCCCCGAGCTGGTTATACCGAGTGGAAGGTTGTTGAGAGACATTGACCGATCAGGGTGCCCTTGCGGGTCAAGTGCCTCCCGGTCTAGGACAATGGCCTCATCGAGGTCCTCCATTGCCCCGAGGTGCTCGTACAGAGCGGAGAGTTCAAATACAAGGTTGCCCAATGAATGTGATCGATTGGGGTGTCCTTGCGGGTGCTTCTCGGTCGAGGGCAATGTGTGGGTCTGGCACGCAATAAGGCACGAGTGAAGCGCCAGAGCAATGTCTTTGGACAAGCGAAGGAAAGTGGCGCAGCGCGGCTTTCTTTCGTGCCGCCTCCCGCACTTGCTGGCTCATCGAGTAGCGCAGCTCGCGCTCGAGTTTTCATCTTGCCGACCGACTGCTGGCGCTGGACTATGTCCCCACCAGTCGCCTCCCACCTCCAACCAATTGGGCCGCGGACTACGTCCCCCAATCGCGTCCCAACCCACATGATTGCTGGCCGAGGCTATGCCCCACCAATCATGTTGCACGACGACCAACTGCTGGCGCCGGACTAAGCATGTCCCCGCCAGTTGCATCCCTCCTCCGACTGATTGGGCCGCGGACTACGTTCCCCAATCATGTCCTCATCCTGCATGATCACTGCCGTGGCTATGCCCCACCAATGATCATGCCCGGGCGTCATCGTCCTTCTCCTAGTTCCTGGGCCTGTAGCATTCGCTGCACGCGTCGTAGTACGACTATTGACCTGGGAGAGCAGCTCACCATTGGCCCAGGACCGTTCGTGGAGCCGGGCAGCGCTTCGCGCTGTCGCCCGTTCCCACTCTCTTTCCGTCACTCTCGTCTCCGCCCCCGTCGACGCTCGGCTCTGTCCCCATCCCCGCTCGGCTCCGTTTCCGTCGCCGCTCGTCACGCGTTATGGCTCACAAGCGCTGTCCAAAGAGGCCTCCTCAAGGTACCCCTTTGCTCCAAGCTGGTCGTAGCGATCACTGAGATGACTTGCAAGCATAGTAAATGCGGCAGAACGCCAGAGGTGGACAGGTGGACAAAGTTGCAATGCCTCACGATCAAGGACGATCGTTCGTCGATGTAACTGGTCCCCTCTCCTTGTTCAAACTTGGCAAAGAAAGATCCTGCGCGTGAATGTAGCTGTTCGACTGGTAGGTCCATCCTTCACCGCTCGGCATGGCGACAGAAAGACACAAGCACCTTTTGAATCCATGGGAGTCGTGACCAACGTTTGTTGCTTCATCGCCCGATGGCGGGCCTTGCCAGTGACACCGGGTGGACCCGGGGCTCGAATTCATACTTTGACTGCCCCCATTGCCGGCGACCCTCGCATTCCCCAAAGAATGCCCTCCGATGCCGTCTCGCTCCTGCGCGACGTCGACGCCTACATGTTTGACGTATTCGGGACGACCGTCGATTGGTTCACGACCGTAAAACGCGAAGTCGCTCGCCGGAGCAACGGTGCGTTTCATGATCCAGGTGAGTCACGCGGGTTCAGATTCTAGTAGTATGTAGTACATACCGCCGACTCGGTCATGGTAGACCAGGACGCCGTCGACTTTGCGAACGAGTGGCGGCAGGGGTACTTTGCACACATGTAAGTCGCGTCCAGTGCCCCCGGTGGTGGGGGCCACCCTCCGACGGTCCTCGAGTGGCATCATCACACCCGAGGGATGTATATGGGGTTACGAGCGACCGTCGACTGCTGACTCCCTCAACTAACGCTTTCAGCCGCACTGTGAACGCAGGTGGCGAGGGCACTCTAAACATCGACCTCGTTCATCGCAAGGTACGCAAAAACCACCCCCCCCCTCGTCTCGCCATATGCCGCCCCGACATCCAACATGATTGATGGCTAGATACTCGACGAGATGCTTGCGTCCCCGCGCTGGTCCCACCTCGCCACCGTCTGGGACGACCCCGCACGCAAAGAACTCGTGCAGCTGTGGCACGACCTGGACGGTAAGCGCTCATGCCCTCCGTCGTCACACGTCCACCATCGCACGCCACGACAGTGTACGAAGACACCCTCCCAGGACTCGCCGAACTCGCCAAGTACGACATCGTGGTTACACTATCAAATGGCAACTACAGGCTCCTGGTAGACATGGTGAGCAAGTCACTCCGGGAGGGAGGACGGAGGGGTGACCACCTTGTTAGGCAAAGAACAAGCAACTTCCGTGGGACGGAATCTTGTCGACCGAGTTCTTTGGGGTATACAAGCCGTGCGTTCGATCCAGCGCTTTGGTGGCCTGAGGTGACGCTTTGATGGTGGTCGGATAGGACGAAACAAGCGTACCTTGCTGCATCATACCACCTCGGCATCCCGCCCGAACGTGCCGCGATGGTCGCTGCACACAAATGGGATCTCGACGGAGCTGCGCAAGCGGGGCTCAAGACGATATACGTGCCGCGCCCTGCAGAAGACACTTGGGAGATTAGAGAAAACATGCGGAGCAAGGCAGAAGGAGGGGATGTAGACTTGGTGGTAAAGGACTTTATAGAACTGGCTACGCTCGCGGCCGAAGCGAGGAAATAGGAACAATATGGCACATTGATTGTTACCTTACCATCAGCGCCAATATCTCAGATCATCAGAATCGTGTTTCTCTCAAACAGAGGTCATAGAGAAGGACAACTATCCCAGAATCAATCTGGGAGGAACGGTCGCGAATCGCAACATTTTGATATCAACATCATGAGCGCTTGAAGCGATCTAGAGCTGATGGTTTCTTTGATTCCATCTCCCCCTTTTCGATCGCCGTTGCGATCCGTCTTTCCTCCCTTTGCTTCTCCAACTTTGCGCGAATAGCGACCTAAAAAGCCAACATTCCTGAGTCAACACGAGAAAAAAAAAGAGGGGACATCATACGGACCGCAGTAGGGTCGATCACGTTCTTGCGCTGCTTCCTCAGATACCTGATCGCCCATCGCATCGTGAACTCGAGTCTGACAAACGATCAGGTGTGACGCACCGCTTCAAACTCTTTCCCTTGCCACGCATCTTTCTCTTCTCCCGTTCCTCCCTCGACTTCTTCTGCCCGTTATCGTCATCAGCGCCAGCATCAAGCTCCGTTTCGTCCGCTTTTCCTTCCACACGTAGCCGCTCCAGGCGCGGAAGACGTGCAAAGGGGATGTCGTGCTTATCGTTCACCGCCGTCGTCAGCTTCGTCGGCGGTGCCAGCGACCCCACAAAGTCTGGATCCAGCGCGATCATGTCCGGTTGAATCTACAAAGGTCGAGTCAGCGCGTGCGGTCTATCTGTCGTGATCGGACTGACCTTGTCCAAGAGACCTTTGACCTCGCGTTCCTGTCTCCTCTTCTTGTCTTCGAAAGGATCCGCTTCGCTGCTGTCAAAGTTGGCCTCTCCGGATCCCGGTACGAGAACGCTGGAGAGACCGGCGTTGTGCCCGACCGTAAGGATATCTTGGAACGGACAAAACCGTACCGACGTGAGCGGTCGGTGGGGTATCGAATGTGTGAGGTACAGCGGCGGGGCGACCTTTGCAGCGAAGGCGGTTTGTATCGACGGTTTCGTATAGACCTGCGACGAACAAGTCAGCGGGGGCGGACGTCGTTCAAGAAACGAACGGGCGCACGTTCACGCTTCCACCGGTAGCGACCGCCAACGCGCCTTTGGCACTCCACTCGAGCTCGGCCCCACCCCCTCTCGTCGTCCACTCTCTCACAGCACCTTTCCAATTTCGACAATCCCAGATTTTGACAGTTCCATCTGCACCGGAAGACGCCATATAGCGCCCTCCGGTACTAGGATCGACGCTGAGACCCACGACGGGGCCGAGATGGGCGAGGAGCTGCACTGCGGGATGAGGGAGGTCCGGGGTCCATAACGACACGACCCCGTTTTGGTGGCCGAGATGGATGACGGCGTTGTGTCGATTTTGAGTCATGGTACGGCACGCGCCCGCTTTCGTCCGGTGTTCTGCTACGAGCGCACCGGTGGAGGTATCTTGGTATTTTAGGTACCCGGGGTTCCCCTATCAAAAAGCCGTTTGGACAGAGACCCAAAGCAGCGACCAGAGCACTCACGACGCTCGCAAGCAACCAATGATACGGAAGAAATTCGAGTCGTGTAGGCTCGACGTGAGATTTGAGTCTGTGCAACTCGACGCCGTTTCGATCGTATATAAAGACGTATTTTTTCTGGGCGACCGCGAAAAAAGACTGGTCTTGTAGGAACCTGGCAGCCGTTGAGCACACAGCACACACGTCATGACCAGAGTCAACGTACGTGATGTCCCGACACGTCTCCTGCAACTGCAGTTCCGCATGCATCGTGCCCGTTTGCCAATCGAACGTGGCTACGTGCCCCGCGTTCCCTACGATAGCCAAATGTCTTTTTTTTTTTTTTTCGACGTCGTCAGATCCAACTGGAACCGTGATCGGAGCCGCGCGCACCCACGTACCTGCCGTTTCTCGAATACCGCGATCGGTATGGACCCCCGTCGAGTCTCCACTCCTGACGGCCCTTGGCAGCCTCCTGCCCCGCCCCGCGCACGATCTCGTCCTGACTCACCCGCCACGTCTTCTCCATATCGCCTTCCGCCCGTACAACCCCCGCATCCCCGGTCAAGAGCAACGCCGCATCCTCGAGAAGCGTCTTGGTGCGTGCCGCATGGGCAGCCTGGCGGTTGAGCTGCGTCCGCAACTTCAGGTCCTTGATGTGGGCGTGTTTCGGTGCGTTCTCGGGTGGAGGCGAGCCCGGACGGAGCGATCGTGGCAAGGACGTGTTTTGCGTGACGGAGACGACCGTTCGGTCGGTCGACGGGCCGGCTTTGGCGGAGGCATTCTTGCGGGTGTCTGTTTTCTTGGTTTGTTTTCTGTCGAATTTGGTCGTCTTTTTCTTTGACAAGGGTTGTATCGCATCCGCTTTGGCAAAAAGCGAGTCCATGGCCGTGTAATTATTGGCGATCGAGTAGGTGCCAGTGCTGATTCCGATTACGGTTGTTTGGCAAAGGCTTTAGAAATAAACAACCATCATTGGAGATCATTCTATTGAAATAGGGTATCGACCTATACACTGCAATGTACGTTGCGACTTGGTCATGCCAACAGCATTTCAACAACACCAGCTCCGCATATCCGACAATCAAACTGGGCAGGAGGACATTGTTTAGATTTTCGCTTATCATTTAAATTGACAAAAGCAAGATATCGGCAAGGATAAAGGAGAGGTGTGATCACAGCTATGTATGTATGGTGGCAACCAGAAACGTCCATATTCAATAAGGTAACGTCTCCAACAAAGCAACATCACATCGAAAAAAAGGGGCAAGTGTCCATAATCCACACGTCCCAAGCCTCCATATATATATAAAAAGAAGAAAGAAAAAAAAAAGATACTGTCCGTCTGGTTCTGTTCTACAGCCGCTGTCCAGAGCCGCTTCTTCCGAATGAGTCTGGATTATAAGGATCGTAAGGTGGTCGCCCGTCGTAGTCGTCTCTATAAGATGATTGTAGGCTAACAGTGCTTGCGTTCCATGCCATGCTCGAATTATCTTGTTGCAATGGCACAAAGGCACTTGAGTTGGAATTCCGTGCATTGTCTGCATGTCTGCTCAAGGCAGAAGAAGCGCTTGCGGTGAAGCCAGCACGTGTCGCACCCATGGCGTACGAAGCCGACGGGTGTTGGCGACTTGCAGCACGTCGCCGGCGGTTGGCAACAATACCAAAGATCGCCCCGATAATCCCGATGGCGGCAATCACGCCGACTACGGCACCAACGATGACGCCGGTGTTCGAAGACGAACCACTATTTGATTGGGTGCCTTGGCCACTACCTTGTGCAGCTGCATTCTGAACGCTTGAGGGGAGAACACTGACGGCAGTGGTGGGTTGGGTCCCGATCTGACCATTGCCAACGATCACCATGGTACCATTGCTAGGGATTCCGTTGATGACTACGAACATGAGGCAAGGACCGGGGGTGAGGAGGTTTGCGTTGGGGGGAACCTGGGCGACGTGCAGGAGATATGACCCATCACTGTTCACTGTGTAGGTATTATTCAGTTGCAGGAAACGCTGGCCCATATTCATAGCATGGGTAGTGAAGCCGCCACGGGTAAGAACGACTGTGGTATTAGAAGCTGCAGCGTTCGCGGAACCGGTGTATGAGGTGGAAGGAACAGTGATGTTGAAGTATGAACCACCGTACGTGAGGGTGGAAGGTATGCCGGTGGGTTTTGGACGGACGGAGGCGGAGAAGTAAGGTGGGTAAAAGATCTCGGCGGTGTAAGTGGTGGGGAAGATCGTGGATGTGTTGACGTCGATGTTGGGATTGGAACCAGCAATGAGGACAGAGGCATCGGGGAGAAGCATCGCACTAGAATGGTAGAGACGAGCGATGTTGGACGACGCAAGACCAGCATTCGACCAGCGGCTGCCGCTTGGCATGTTAGGGTTGTAGATCGCAGGAGCGCCAACAGGGCCAGAAGCCAGGGATTCGCCGTAAGGCATGAGGTTGAAGGAGGGAGTCTGGCCAGTGGCCTGAGCGTATCCGGCAGTACCATTCTGACCTCCGTTTACCACCATCAGAGTGCCGTCGGGTAGGATGATGAACTGACCCATAGTACGACCCTCGAGCATATTGTCATCTTGGACGTAGACGGGAGCGGAGCCATCCTGAGGCTCGGGAGTGATACGCTGGCAGTCGGCGGAGGCAGGGTAGGTCCAAGTGTTGTAATTCGGGTAAGAGTAATTGCCCCAATACTCGTCGGGCATATCGGAACCGCCACAGAAAAGGACAGTTGGGGTCCAGTTGTTGGCAGGGGTTAAGGGTAACATGGCGACAGCACCGGATGCAGGGTATACACGGGCGACGTTCCCGGGCATGTTGGGCAGAGGGGTTTCAACGTTGGTGTCAGGATCCCAGAGAACTGGAGAGGGTACATGAAAACGAGTAGAGCCAATGGAACGGACACGTACTGGTGGAAATGTTGGCTTGGATGAGCATGTTTCCAGAAGGCATGAGGTATGTGTGGGCGTAGGAGTTGAGACCCGAGGTTGTTATCATGAATTGCATGACGGTAGCAGTGCCCCTCGACGGGTAAAACTCGTAGGTAGGTTCCGCAGCACCTCCCTCATATGCTGGGTCTGTGTTGGGGGTATTCCGGTTGATATATCCACCGTTGACAAAGCCACCAATGATGGCAATGGTTCCATCGGCAAGGGCTTCTGCAGCGGAATACCAGCGTTGCTTTTGCATGGCAAGAATTGTTGCGTTGTCGAACCACTGACATTGGGAAGAGGCGAAATTGTCGGCGTCTGTGCATGGGTTGAGGATACGGATGGCTTTGGTACCGTCGTAATCTTGGTAGGTAGCGTCGTACGCGCCGGACCCTGCGCTGTTTTTTACGGAGCCAATGTCTCCACCTGGGCCAACGGCGCCGTTCCCACCAAAGGTAACGTATGAGCCATTTGGGAGATGCATTCCGGAAGCACAGAAGGTGTTTGTGTAAACGTCCATAAGCTGGGTCTGGTGGGTATTGAAGTCCCTGTAGGGCTATCAGTGACGAGGGGCAGAATGAAGTCGGACTGCGGACCATACGGCACCCCACGCAGGGTGGCCATTGATTTGGGCAGCGTTTCCTTCGGCCTTGTCCAGGATGTAGACCTTTTCGGTGTTTCCGAGGAACATCTGGGAAGCGAAATGAAGGGGAGAAGCGGGATGCAAAGCAGAGACGGACCATCATTGCACTGACTTGGGTGTTGCCCGCCTGCACGATCGAGCCGCCCTGCTGAGCAGCGACGGCGGCTGCGAGGCCCAGGACGAGCCAGGGAAAGGAGGAGAGCATGGCGGTAAGGAATGAAGAAACGAGCGTGACAGTGTTGGTTGTCTCCAGGCCAGGTCGGCCACCTCGCGCCTTGATTCAAAGATGGGTCGCTTATAACTTTGCCACGCCGCTTCACTCTTTTTCCGCATTATCTCCAATTCATCTTGGTCCTTTCTGTCCTCTCCTTTCTCTCTGAAGTCGAGCTGTTCATATTGTTCGGAGTTTGATTGTTTAGTCGGAGATAGAAACCTCCCTCGCCGAGCTGCACGGAACAGTCAAGGTTAGGGTCACGATGAGGCGGTGCCCAGCGATTTGCCTCGACCCGGATAAGAACGCACTGGGAGGCTGTGGCGAATACAACGACAGCGCCATGCTCAGGTACCGAGGCCTACCTTTCGTAGATGATGATTTTAGCTTAAAGTGTCTGACATCAAACTGGCATCAATGTGTTGGATAGCAACATCTGATGCCAGGGGGCTTTCGGCCCCTTCACGACGTGAGGTAAAGAGGCACAATACCTTGTGTTTTACCGACGGTTTCACACAGGTCTGACTGGATTGTCCATTCGCCCTGCATGATACTTGCGTTTTCATCGTGAATCCTAATTTCCCATTGTCTAGATTCATAGTGGCCGTAAGCCATTCAACGTCCCTGCATCAGGAACCCACGCCCTACATGATTTATCTTGTGGCACTTGTTCGTTCTCGTCCCCATCTTTATCCCCACCTATCCTCATCTGAAACACCCCACCATGGCCGAGGTCCGATACACCGATACTACAGTACGTCGCCCTCTTCTCGCGTCCTCCGATAGTGTCTCACTCTACCTTGGCAGAACGCCAAAGTAGGCGCCTTTTTCTTCTTTTCTTGATTATCTATAACGCGACACGTGTTTTCCGATCAGAAGCGCAAGGGATTCTGGTCCAAGGTCTTTGGCCGCTCGTCCAACGCGGCCGAGAAAAAGGACGAGGGAGGGTTCATGAACTCGGTAAGATATGGCTCTTCGCGCGCGTCCGCGAGTCGTTGACTCACCTCTTTTTGAACCTTGCCGCGTCGTCGTCGTGCATAGCTCGCGAATCATGCGCGGCAAGGGGTGATACATGTCGCTGAGGACGAGGCGAAGAAGCAAGTCGAAGCGCAGTTGCATAACAACGGGTCGCAACCTACGGACACGACCACCACCGCGGCGAACGTGGCGCCAGACCCGTCGACGGTTGTGACGACGACGACGACCCCGAGTGATGCTTTGAGCGCACCGACAAACTGGGCAAAGAGGATGGCGGATACCGCCCAACAAAAAATGCAGGGTTTGCAGAGTCTGGGTTCGTGATCAGGGTACCAGAATTTTTCTTTTGCATACCAGGGTGTACTTCGTGTGGGTGTAAACTTTGATTGTGTCGAATGTGGATTGGCTGCTTGGTTGTAAGATGTCCAAATGTAACCACGACACGCCGGGAAAGAGCATATTGTGCATTTCCTTTGCA
>JBBPQL010000168.1:0-45584 GCA_038092515.1 Boletus subparvulus | reverse complement strand
CAAATGTCAATGTTGAAGCCCTCCGAGAGTTAGGGGGAACACTTACATACGTCCATGAGTCTTCTTTTTCCATTTCAGATCCCAAGGATCAATCGAGTAACAGAAACTGTGCGTTGGGAATAAGGGGATGGGCGGAGTCTGTTAAAAGACAAGACGTACACGTATCCGCTCTCCAAGTATGATACTAGAACACTGGATCCATCATCCAGGAAATGCACCGACCGAGCAACATACGATTGCTTCTCCGCCTTGCTGGGGAGCGACACAAAGGATTCTACATGGGTTAATGTTGAGGACCGAGGGAAAAACGAACGAATAATACATACTTTGATCTGGGCTGGCCTTCCAGACATGGACTTCGCCATCGCCTACGCTGGCCAGTCGGTGGTGATGTGGGTCCCATTCCAAGGATTCTACAGCTCCCGCATGCGCCAGGGTAATAGACAGAAAACAGAAAACAGGATGCTCATTCGTGCGTTGGTAAAGATGAATGTTGCCATCCGACGCGCCGAACACGAAGGAATCCTCATCCCGATCGGCAAGCTTGATCCATGCAAGGCAACTGATGAAGCCCGCGGATGGGGCACATATTTCCTGCAACATTTCTCCTGAGGAGAGGTTCCAAATGACTATGCGACTGTCGTTGCCTGTGATAAACATAAGATCCGGATTCATGAATGTCAGGAAAATATGTACCACCACTAAGTAATAGAGAGCCTTGGGGGCTAATTGCAAGTGCATTGACTGCGTTGGTGTGGCAAGTCAAGGTGAACTTGTGAGATATCTGGGTAGATTTCAGTCAGAGCCGGTAGAGCGGTGACGAATCCTACATTGGTAGCTTGAAGCATGGGTGTTTCGATTGGAGGTAGTGTTTATTGAAAACATCAAAGGAGGTTTATATGCACACTGAACCATAAGAACTTGAACATTCTGACCTGACGAACGACAATAACGGGTAACATACATTAGAACAAAGTGCACTGTACCGTCTTGATGACAATTGTCACTCTAGTAAGCAATTGGGCGAATGAAATGAATGTTGAGTGACGTACCTTAGAACAAAGTGCACTCTGACGTCCTTGACGACGATTGTCACTCGAACGACCGATTGTAAGCAACTGGACGAACAATAATGAGCGACATACCTTAGGACAGAGTATCATCTGACCATCCTTGATGACGAACGACAATAATGGGTGACGTACTTTCGACTTGCAAATTGTTAGGATCGAATCTATCACAAACGACAATAATGGGTGACGTACTTCGACTTGCAAATTGTTAGGATAGAATCTATCTAAAGACGCTTATTCTTTGCATGTCTAGATCCATTTTTTGTTCGCCTTTTGTGTATTAGTCTACAATACTACGATACATTATTGCAATGCTACTCGATATAACGAGAATAGGTAGAGGTATAGCGGCCACTCAACGAGTGGCTTAGATGATGGTGGAAAGTGGAAGAGTTGAGTGTGTGAATTCCTGCCACCTAAATAGTGTCCAGCGATTTCTGGCACGTGACGTCCTCATAGGGTTTCTGGGTTCGAACTAGACACGTGACGTCCTTACCGCACACATAGCCCGACAATAGGATTTTCGGCCGCGAGTGTGATTACGCTCCTCAAGTACTACAATTAGTATTATGAATACTACTAAGCCGCTAGTAGGCCGCTATGATAAAAATGGGAAAGAAAAACAATTACGCCAAAGTGGCTACCTAAATAGTGCGCGGCGCTCTGTCGGGCAAGTCCGAACCCACAACCTAATGAGGAAGGTCACATGTCTAGTTCGAACCCAGCAACCCTAATGAGGACGTCACGTGTCAGAAATCGCTGGACACTATTTAGGCGGCAGGAATTCGCACGCTCAACTCTTCCACTTTCCACCATCATCTAAGCCACTCGTTGAGTGGCCGCTACACCTCTACCCACTCTTATTATGTAGAGTAGCGTCGTAATAATATTAGTAGAGTAGTATCTTAATACAAAAAAGAGGGATCTAGGCATGCAAGTCGAATGAATGGGTGTCTCTGGTCATTGAGAACGAATTTTCAAATATTCGAAGTACGTCACTCATTATTGTCATTCGCAGGTACGTCACACATCATTGATTTTGAACAATGGTGTAACCGGAACAACACAGAAAGTACTCCTCGGCACTGGTGCGCCCATCACCACGTCTGATCGTCCCCAGTGTTCCTGGTACATAGTCATGCCAGCTTATTGTATAATCATATTCGCGGTCAATCCTATTGTCAGGACTATGCGTGTGCGCGCGCGATTCTTCTGAGGTAGCTGGCTGTATATATAAACCACATTATCAACGACCATGCTAGCCAGTCAAGTCTGCAATGGGAAACAATAATAGCCTACCCATCATCAACTCACATGTACGTATAATTCCTCTGACACTGACGTATCTAATCCATATTTCCAGTCCTCACCCACGATGCTGCCTTCCGCCGAAACCAATCAACATCTCAAGCGGAGGAGGGATTTCCGCGATGATCCCGATTCACCACCCGCAAAGCAAACACATATGTTCATCTCGATTAGTTTTTCCAAATTCCCTCTTCTTATTGGAGCTCACAACTCTGCAGGGGGACGAAGATCCCAATGTTTTATCATCCTCGAAAGCACCCCAAACCAATCCTCACTTGAAGCGGAAAAGGGATCCCCGCGATGATTCCACTGATCCACCACCCACAAAGCGAACGCCTATGATCACCTCGGTTAGTTTTTCCGGGCTTCCCTCTTCCTATTTGAGCTCACAGCTCTGATGCAGGGGTTAGAAGACCCCAATGTTGTATCATCCTCGAAAGTACCTTCTATTGAAACCAATCCTCACCTGAAGTGGAAGAGGGATCTCCGCGACGATTCCACCGATTCACCGCCCACAAAGCGAATGCCTATGATCACCTCGGTTAGTTTTTCCAGTTTTCCCTCTTCCTATTGAAGCTCACAACCCTGATGTAGGGGGACGAAGACCCCAATATTGTATCATCCTCGAAAGTACCTTCTATCGAAACCAATCCTCACCTGAAGCGGAAGAGGGATCCCCGCGACGATTCCACCGATTCACCGCCCGCAAAGCGAACGCCTATGATCATCTCAGTTAGTTTTTTCCGGTTTTCCCTCTTCCTATTCGAGCTCACAACTCTGATGCAGGGGGACGAAGACCCCAATGTTGTGTCATCCTCGAAAGTACCTTCTGTCGAAACCAATTCTCACCTGAAGCGGAAGAGGGATTTTCGTGACGATCCCACCGATTCACCACCGGCAAAGTGAATGCCTATGATCACCTCGGTTGGTTTTTCCAGTTTTCCCTCTTCCTATTTGAGCTCACAACTTTGATGCAGGGGGATGTTTTATCATCCTCGAAACTACCTGAAACCAATCGTCATCTCAAGCAGAAGCGGGATCTTTGCGAAGATCCTACCAGTTTACCACCCGCAAAGCGGTCACCCATTGTTGTAGGGGATATCATATCGGTCAATTTTCCCGGTATTCCCTCTTATTATTGGAGCTCCTAACCCTGATGCAGGGGGACGAAGACCCCAACGTTTTATCACCTCCTTCCACCGCCATACAGGAAATCAATCCAGTTAGTTTACTCAATACCCCACATCTCATCAGAGCTCCTAACTCCTATACCACTTCTGAAGCGGAAGTCCACCGTGTCCTTGCTTATACTCCCGAATGAACTCCTGCACAAAATCATAGATCTCCTCAGTGTCCAGGACCTTGGAACGTGCACACGGATTTCTGTCATTCTGAAAGACATCGCTGGTCCATGGTACATGACTGCTCTCAAGTTCTCGCTGGTGGGACATTTCTGGGCAAGTGTTGATGAAAAAAATTGTGAAGCTCTTTTGGTATGGCGACGCATGGCAAACTTCACCTGTCCAAACAATATTTATTGCTCTTTGTTTAATGCCAAGGATAGCCACCTCTGAGCTCTAGGGATATTCTTTGAGTCACCCCAGTGCGCCAACATACCGACCACCTATTTATCTTGCTTCGGTGGTGAGTAATCACTGGCAGCCACTGCAACCCTCCTCGCAAGTATTAGGGTGTCTGGATGTCAATCATTGTCATACTCTGCCCGCTCCAATCCCTCTGCACCCCACGTGACATCATTCCCAAGGTCTTCGTGTGCAATGCCTACTCAATTCGAGTCATTCTCATCAGCCTGCAACAATGTCTTCTCCCCACCTCTACTTTCCTTCACTCTGACAACCGTCTGTAACTCACCACTCAGGGAGCTTGTTTTGCAAGATGCAGGTCTATCTGCCACCATGTGGGAAAGACTACTTCGGTCTTTGGATTTACCCCTCCTCCTCCACCTTGAGGTAGATCCTCAATGTTCAGTTAGAACCCTTCTGACTTTCTTGCAACGACACTCCCAAATTCAATCACTCTGCATCTCCGTGTACGGTGAATCAAAGAAAACTCGACAATCATGACCCCTTTCTGTTCATCTCCTGTCCTTGCAAGCGCTCGGGGGACCCCCTGAGTATCTGAAATTACTTCTGCAATACCTTGGTCACCCTAGCTCAGTAACTGCTCTCTTGGTCAATTTGAGTAATATCAAGCCTGGTGACCCTCAAATTTCAAAGATGTTGGATTGCGCTCAGCACCTCCCTCACTTGTGTGACATAAGTATATCTTTCCATCGAAATTCGTCAGTGGTTGTTCCAATGATAGGGTTACATATCCCAAAACATGAGGCACACACCTGCGGAGCCATTTGGCTCAAAATATCTGCAGCATTCGATACTGTAACAGATGGGCAGGAAGAAATTGTGGTACGCACTGTCCATACCGACGTGGACATGAACTCATTTACTTAATAGAAAATCTGTGCACCATGGATGAGATCTTTCCCTGACGTGAAAATGGCGAAACTAATTTTGGGGCGAGTGGCCCCCTTGGAGGCAGATATCAATGAAGTACGGAGTGCTTTTATGGAGAACATGAGTAGCCCAATCAAAATTGTAATTTCAAGCTATTAGAATGTAGTAAATAAGTTATACGGAACATCTATGACCAGTATTCAAGAGTGGTTCAATCTGACTGAATACTACTAGATCATCCGGCCATAGTGCTGGTATTGCAAATGGGAGTTCGTGGACGGCAAGGGTGCATTTTCAACCTCGCTGGATGTGGATGTCATCCTCAGCACCAGAAGGCAAGCATTTCCAATGAGAGGGATGCCACCACCCCCTGGGATGGTTCCAGGTGTGCCACCCGGTGTACCTGGTGTGCCCAGTTTTCCTCCCGGGTAAGTCTAGGCCGGCCTCACTTCTCGTTCACATCCTAGCCTAGACGTCCACCGCAAAGGTACGGCCCTCTTCCAACCAGGCATGTCTCGTCAACAGCTTCTCCGGCCCTCTCTTATAATCATGTCACATAGTCCACTGCATCTACAAACTGGAGGTGCATAAATTCTGCATAAATGCGCATTTCATGTGGCTCAGCGTCGCCTACCCACCAATGGGAGACTCATAAAAGTGTTGTCAAATGAGTACGTTACTGTTGTGCTTTTCAGATGTGGGATCCCCCAAAATATAATCATGAAATCAGATGTAATTATGGTTTGTTATGTCCACAGCCAGAAGTATTCTTCAGGTAAATTCTCAGAAAGTCGGACACGATCCAATCACCATCATACTCCAGAAGCTGGGGGTACCTCTCCTTCACCTAGAAGGAAGGGTTAGAAATAGAAATAGCAGTGGATGTGACATACAACTTTTGCAAAAACAACCTGGAGTTGTTCCTTCGATTGTCTGCTCCATGGTTTCCAAGTGGCAAGATGCTCTCAAGCTAGATGAATGATGAAAGCCTGCCAAGTTACTTAGAGAGATTGCATCTAACGACTGCACATCAAACTGACCCGAATCTCCTCGTATTCAGAGGGTGGCCAACCAAGCTTTTCCTGTAAGTTATAACTGCCCCGATTGATCCTTGAAACCTCTCCTCAAGGTTTGGGTATTAAAACTTTGGACACCGGACCGGAGAGTGCCATGACAGCAGGCTCTCGAACGGCCGGAGCCCCAACTTCATCACGGGGAAATATTAGATGTTGCGTCAGCGGCAGTGGGGAGATGCCACACTCTGGGGAGAAAATGGCATGGCAAGTGAGAGGAGAGAAATATCGGTGGAACATCGAGTGTGAAGTGACTTTGGGCATCCTCGTGAGCATGGTGGATGAAGCTGTCAAACAGACCAATAGATATTATAACCGCTACCCTCAAAGGGGATCCTGCGCGCACACATAGTCCTGACAATAGTATTGACCGCAAGTGTGATTATACAATAAGCTGGCATGACTACGTACCATGGACACATCATCCCCAGCACACCCAGCACACCCGCTCCAAGGGGTATTACACTATTGTTCTTTTTTTTTGTGGTTTTGAATTCAACGTCTATCTTATTGTACTGTTGTTGCTCAACGCTCAGTTACTACGATTACTATTGTGAATACTACTACTAGGCCACTATGATGGGAAGTGGGAAAGAAAGACAATTGCACCAAAGTGGTTGCCTAAATAGTGCGCGGCGCTCTGTCGGGCAAGTCCAAAGTCACATGTCTAGTTCGAACCCAGTAACCACCCTAATGAGGAAATCACATGTCAGAAATCACTGGACACTATATAGGCGGCAGGAATTCACACACTCAACTCTCCCACTTTCCACCATCATCTAAGTCACTCGTTGAGTGGCCGCTATACCTCTACCCATTCTTGTTATGTAGCATCACAATAATGTATTGTAGTATTGTAGACTAATACAAAAAGACAAACAAAAAATGGATCTAGACATGCAAAAGAATAAGCGTCTTTAGATAGATGCTATCTGCAAGTCGAAGTACGTCACCCATTATTGTCGTTTGTCGTCAAGGATGGTCAGATGATACTCTGTCCTAAGGTACATTGCTCATTATTGTTTGTCCAGTTGCTTACAATTGGTCGCTCGAGTGACAACAATCATTCGTCATCAAGGATGGTCAGATGATCCCTCTGTCCTAAGGTATGTCACTCATTATTGTTTGTCCAGTTGCTTACAATTGGTCGCTCGAGTGACAACAATCATTCGTCATCAAGGATGGTCAGATGATCCCTCTGTCCTAAGGTATGTCACTCATTATTGTCGTTCGTCCAGTTGCTTACAATCAGTCATTCGAGTGACAATCATTCGTCGTCAAGGATGGTCAGATAATCTCGCTGTCCTAAGGTACATCACTCATTCATTTTGTTTGCCCAATCTTACTATGTTGCCAGAGACCCAAATTGATTCATCGGGATGTGTGCTTTCCCCATACTAGAGTGACAATTGGACGGTGCACTTTATCCTAAGTTGATTCGTTGTGGTGTGTTTCCGCTGTCTTATTGTAGGATGATCATCACTAATTATCAATATCTCCAATGTCTTTTATACAATTGGTCCACGTCCTTACATCCGCTGCCATGTCCTTCCATCCCCAAGACCCAGATGTGTCCCTTTTGGCAGGATCCGCCTTGGAAACTATTGGGAGAATATCTCAGACAGTAAGTACCTTGTATTTCCAACTTGGAGGAGATTTAGATTTTCCACAGGCTGGGGAATTCACCAGACGCAGGCTTGCTGGCCTTGGCCAGCGTCTTGTTTGTGCCCCTATAGTTGCAGAGCATCGCATTGAGGTTCACACGCAAGCGATGGCCTCTTCAGATACCAAAGCTCCTGTCCCATATACGCCATACACTCGCTTTAAACCTCTCGAAGAGCGCAAAGAGGATGGCACTCCTCCATGTAGGGAGACTCCACACAGCGTGCATGAACCCCAGGTGTGTCTGAAAGTTTTATTGTTTTCACTATGTTCCCCTTATTTGGCTTCTCAGTCCTTTCAAAGACCTAGACACCTGCCCGATTTTGGTGGGAATGATACCAACAGCTCTCAAAACTTGAGTGGTCCATCGGGTTCCTCCAGAAATCGCAACCCCCGATCCCTCGTTCATAGGGAACGTCAGCACTCTTACCCTTCTGTCCAGTCTCCCCGTCGGCGATCATGTTCCCAAAACCCACCAGCACCTCCCATTCTAGGTCCGACGCCCCTAGCAGATGCCCCTTCACAGACAGACCTCGTCCCAATAGACGATCCAATGAACAATTTGGTTCCAGGATGTCTGCAGGCGGATACAATCCTTACCGCACCAAGTCAGATACCAGGAGACTGTTCCTCCACAGAAACAGGTACACCCAGTGCCCACATGGATCAAGACCTTCTGCCATCTCACTACCCGGTTCCAGGACATCTCCCAATAAGCCCAAGGACCACCCATTTGAATCAAGACCTTCCAATGGGTTCAAGTCCAAGTGCCACCCATTGGGATCTAGACCTTCCGACGTCCCACTACCCGATCTTCCTTGCCAACAGGAGGTGTTACCTCCAACCCCTCTCATTTAGATAATCCTATCCGACCTGCCAGACCCTTAGCAGTTCCTGCAGCATTGGGAACTGTCATAGACCAGGTGATAACTGAGCGCCTAGAAACAGCACCTGCAGGGCTTGTCGAACCCACCATTCGAGGAATCATCAACGCCTGCATCCCCCATCTAACAGAACTTATGGAGTCTCATTTTGTGATGTTGACCGCACAAGCTTCAAGGAAAGCTGCATCATGTAAGGAAAAGAACAGAAAAGTTATTCCGAGTCATGTGAGGGAGACTAGTCATCAATTTTTCTGATTTACATATGTATGTAGACGGCCTTCCGTGTTTACCTTTGGCAAAAGAAAATCATTCCTTCCGGACCCAAAGACAAGCTTCCAGCTTCAGCCCCGATTGATGCTGTACACGCATTCAATCAAGACGGTATCTCACCTCCACACCTGGAGAACATCGCCTTAGATTGGCATTGCAGTCCGCTGACTTCGTCACGTTAGAATTCCGAAGCCATTTCTATCTTATCGCTCGATTTCTACAAGAACCTCAAAGGCGCTGCTTACTGAGATGTTGTCTTCGACGAGAAAACCATGAACCTTCAAGCCATTTGTAAATTGTGCGAACAGAAACTGGTTCAAACGCACCAAGCCCACCGAACGCAGGCCAAGATTGACATTGCCGCTGCCGACGAGCGAACCCAGGTGATGGCTCAGATAGCTGTGAAGGAGGAAAAACGTCGGAAAGGCGATAGAATGATTGCCCATCGCCATGGGGTATGTTATCCTTTTAAGCTACCTTTCATTTTGGCTCACTGAATTTAAAGACTCTTGCAAGGTGCAAAAATTGCATCGCAGAATCATTCTCAAGATCCTGAGAAGTGGGATGCCGTTCATAAGATTATTGACACACTTGGTGTGGAGGGTATGAGTGGTGATGAGACTGATTGCCCTCCTGCTGCGAAGCCAAAGGCCCTGCGGCGTCTTGAGCTTCCTTGGATTAATCCTGGCATTTCCCATTTATTTCAGTCTGTGGAGACCTATGAATCAGCTCACAGAATGGAAAACATGCTGGAACAGGTTGGCAATTCGTCATTGAAGTGTTGTTGGGAAGCAAGGAGGAAAGAAGGAAAATCAACACCAATCCCGGGGCTTCCTCGTAACTGGTATAACGATGACTGGTTCAAAGGTTTGACTGCTGGGGTATGCTCGATGCTCTCTGTCTGTAAAGACATCGCTATTCCTAGTCTGGTAGATCCAATGGGTATAGCGTTCAAACCTGAAGTTCATGCACTACATAGGAACCTTATGCCTCTTGGTGAGGTAGTTAGCCGGTGTCGTTAGTCGGTGGCACGCTCAGGGGGACCGCTGAATGGCCCACCAAGTGGACCCCTGATATGCGCTTTGCGCATATTATTAATCGATCCTTGAATTTGCATCCAGACCATTTTTTCAGTCATTTTCCAAATATGTTTACCTTTAGGATCTGCCTTCCGAGCCAGGGGCTGCACACCCGACCCATGTGAACTTTGTCTCAAATATGTTACAAATATGTACAGTAGTGATACCCTAAATCAATATTCCAGTTTGCATTCATATTATATGTATTTTGTGGCATATTCCGGCTATTGTTTCAAATCTGTTAACCCTTCATTACCTTGCAGACAAGCTTAGCCTATTTTAGGTAAACTCACCCTCCATATGTGCTAATATAGTCGCTGCGCACATATCTGTAAAACTTTTCAAAATCCGCTTATCAATTTGTAAGGGGAACAAAATTATAAACTCAGGTGCAATATGTTAATGGATAAGTATCTGATTTGTTCATTTAGCATTTTCAGCTGTGTCTCAGGTGTGAGCAATGCAATGCTTGAATTCACAAACTTGTGTGGCATTAAGCGCCAGCACACTGTTCGAGCGCGCCCGCAGCAAAACGGTGTTGCAGAGCATGCAAATCATGTGCTATCTGAGCGCATCACGGCCATGTTGAAGGAATCTGGGCTTTCTATGGCCTTCTGGGGTGAAGCGCTTGCAGCGCTCATCCATGTCTGGAATCGGTGCCCCACAGCTGCCCTGGACAATGCCATGTCCTACGAGCTGTGGAATGGATGCAAACTGGATGTTTCGCATCTGCAAGTCTGGGGTTGCACCGCTTATGTGCATGTGCAAAAGGACAAGGGTCCAGCGCTGTGCCCTCATTATGAGAAGTTCATCTATTGGATACCCAGATGGCTACAAGGGGTGGAAGTTCTACAATCCCACCACAAAGCGCACAGTCATCTCAGAACGCGCTGATTTCGACGAACATCCATCTGTTGCAACAATAACTCCCAACACTGTCCCCACAGTCCCATACACTGCACCTGACCTTCCTGGCAATGTTGATGATGACTCTCCGCTTGCTGGTCCAGGGATGCCGCCTCCTTAGGGGGAGCGAGATGCACAGGACACCGAGGAGCCAGCACCTCTTCTGCCAGCGCCGATTCCACCTGCTACTCCACCACCAGCACCTGCCAGAGCACCTAGCCCTGTTGGTATTGGGGCTCGGCTGTTGAGTATGGTAATTGTAATTGTGTCAGCCACATTGTGGCGCATTGTTGTTATGTATCATTGTTATGGCGTCGTTCCATAGAGCCTGCGAGTCCAATGTCTGTTCTCTTCAGTTTCTGACATTGGACTCCATGTATGTCCCTAGCGCTTCATAGCATTATAATATAGTTTCTGACATTGGACTCCAGCGATCCAGCTGTCTAACATTAGCTGCCCACCAGGAATCGTCGGCCGCCTCGTGAATGGTGGAAACTGAGTCCTGCCCAGTTGCCCAGTGCAGGACCGATGCTTTGGAGTGGAAAAAGGCTGCTTTGGCCGAATTGGAGGCGCACAAGACCAATGGGACATGGATTCTGGTGCCTCGGCCCAAGAATCGACCTGTTATTGGTTCCAGATGGGTGTTTACCCAGAAATAACGTGCTGATGGCTCATTTGAGTGTTACAAGGGTTGTCTTGTGGCTCAAGGATTCTCCCAATGTCCAGACTTTGAGTATCTCGAGGTCTTTGCACCCACTGTCCGCCGTCCAACCCTTCGCATCATCCTGGGCCTGGCAGCCCTGTCTAATGCCTATCTGAATGGCAATATGGCCTGCGACGTTTATATGGAGCAACCAGAGGGTTTTGCTGAAGGTAATCCAAAGGATTTGGTCTGCTTGCTGAAGAAGTCGCTTTATGGCACCAAACAAGGTGGAAATCGCTGGAATCGCAAGATGCGCACCACTCTGGAGCCTATGGGCTTCAAACAAACTTATTTGGACACAGCTGTGTATATCTTTGTCCGTGGCGATGTCCACATCATCCTGCCTGTCTTTGTAGATGATATGACCTTCACATCAATGTCTCTGCCTGCAATCAAGCAGGCAATTGCAGATCTGCGTGGGCACTTTAAACTGCACAATCTGGGCCTACCACAGAGCTGTTAGGCATCAAAATTGATTGCAACTGCTCCAAGTGCTCTTTAACCATCTCCCAACTGCACTATTGCGCTGAGATGCTTTCTCGCTATGGAATGGCTGATTCCAAGCCAGTTTTGACGCCTATGACACCTGGTCTATGTCTGTCTCGTGAGCAGAGCCCCAGGACTGCTGAGGGAGCGTGCATTTATGCACCCATCCACTATGGAGGGGCCATTGGCTCCCTGCAGTATCTCTCCTGCACCACTTGTCCTGACATCGCCTATACAGTTGGCCAGCTCGCCTCTTTTACTTCAGACCCAGGTGTAGCCCATTGGAACACAGTCAAGCATCTATTCTGGTACATCAAGGGCACCATGTCCTATGCGATCACCTATTCCCCGGATCCATCGATGACCCAGCTCTTCACCATGCCAACCATGGAGGTTGCAAGGACACTGGTCGCTCTACATGTGCCTACATCTTCAAGATGGGAACTGGCGTCGTTTCCTGGATGTCCAAGCGTCAATCTATTGTTGCTCTGTCCACCACTGAAGCCAAGTACATGGCCGCTTGTGAGGCAGAAAGGAAGATTGTCTGGATGCGCAAGATGCTGCAGGAACTTGGCTTTCCAATGACTGCTCCGTCTGTGCTATATATGGACAACCAATCTGCCATTCAGGTAGCCAAGCATCCTGAACACCATGGTTGGATGAAGCAGCTCGACTTGTCCTGGTTCTGGCTGCGAGATATTGTCGACCAAGGTACTATTTCGCCTACTTATGTGCCCACTGGCGACATGACAGCTGATCTGCTCACCAAGGCATTGCCTCGCCTCAAGGTGGAACAATTTTGTCAGGCAATGGGATTGGCCGCATTCAGAGGTAGTTAGCTGGTTTGCAGAGTTGCGCAATCAGTGGTGAGCATGCTAATTGCGCACTAATTGTTCTCAGCCACATTGTGGCGCCTTGTTGTTATGTATGGTTGTTATTGTGTCGTCCCATAGAGCCTGCGAGTCCAATGTCAGTTCCCTTCAGTTCCTGAACATTGGACTCCAGGTATGTTCCTAGCGCTTCATAGCATGATAATATCAGTTTCTGACATTGGACTGCAGCTGTCTGATCCAGCTGTTTAACAGAATGGCCTCTCACATGGGACAAGTCCCAGTGCACTCCAAAGACTCCAGATGAGGCAATCTTCCTGCAAGAGCAGATTGACAAGGAAGTGCAGCTTGGTCGCTATTCAGAGCCCTTTGGGCCTGATCTGCTGCCAGGAATGTACAGCATGCCCATCCATGCTGTTCCCAAGCCTGGGAGCAGCAAGTTTCATCTGGTTACTGATCACAGTGCTGGTCAGTTCGCTCTAAACAACATGATTTCGCGCGAGGACATCGCTGGAGTCACCCTGGACAATGTCCAAGATCTGGGCAATGCTCTTTGCTATCTGAGGCAGCAGGAACCTGATCTTGACCTCATTCTCTGGAAGGCCGACGTTTCTGAGGCCTACAGGCGCATGCCAATGCAGCCACTTTGGCAGATCAAGCAGGTCATGTCCTTTCATCTCAAGCGCTATGTAGATTGCTGCAATGTGTTTGGTGGGCATGCATCTCAGCGCATATGGCATGCATTCATGGCCCTTGTCATCTGGATCGCTGTCATGAAGTATCTAATCCAACTCCTCTATCTATGTCAATGACTCGTTCTCTGCACAAAAGAGGGGAGCACAAACAGGTCTTTGGAGATGTCTTGCCCATCATGGGCTTTGAGGTCGACCCGAATCTCATGAGGGTTCGCATGTCAGATGAGTCCAAGCTCCAGCTCATCACAGCTGTTCGAGACTTTGCACTCCATGGCATGAGGCGCCCTTTGAGGGACTTCCAGCACATTGCTGGTCACCTTAACTGGGTACTCAATGTCTATCCTCATCTTCGTCCTGGGTTGTGTGCGCTTTATGCCAAAACAGCTGGAAAACTATTCCAAAAGGCTTCTTTTATTGGGTTTAAAGCTTCTTTACACGAGACTAATTGGTCTAGTCAGCCTCCAGGGAGCATGCTGCCTCGCCAGCCACCTCTTTCAAACTCCGCCTGGTGGGCCACAGAGGCTGGGCTTCAACCTCCTTTCTAGCCAGTTCTCTCCCTGTCCCACCAGGTGCGCAGTTTGAGCTCTCTGTTTCTATTTTTCTCTCATATTGTTGTCTCCCTGGCCCACCAGATCCTGTAATTTGTGTTACCCAGTCCCTCCCTTATTCCCCTTCTTTACAAGTGTTCCTAGTGGCTCTTCTTGAATGTCTCTGCTCTGTACTGGTGCATGGAGCTCCTAAGCTGCCATGCATTGTCAATATCATCAGAGTCACACCACTGTGGCTTGGTTTTGCTGGCTTCTCGTCCTGGTGCCCCCATTACATGGACTAAGATCAATTGGTGGGTGAATCAAGATGTTGAGAGCGAATTGACCCAGGTGGCCGACCATCTCTTGTGCTCTGATGTCATCTATTTCCTTTGCTCTGTCTCATGGTCCTATGATGATCTTTCACCCTCTGTCTTCCATGTCTACTGCGACGCTTCTCCCTTTGCCATGGGTTTCTGGTACCCCTCTCTTGCTCAGGCAAGCGCCAGCTCACCAGATCTTTAGCCAGCAAGGAGGATCCATCTTCTATCTTGAGGCTCTCTGTGTCTGTGCTGCCATCCTTGCTGGTTGTGCACACAGACAACATCAACACTGTCCAGCTCTTCAACTCGCTTTCAGCACTACTGATTCAGGTTGTTGACAGAGTCTTGAGCCAGGGCATCGACCCCAGAGTGTTCCATGTGCCCGGAGTGTATAATGAGATCACTGATGCGCTATCACGCCTTCAGAATGAGTTGCTCACTTCTTCGCATCCTGAGCTTGTTATCTCTGCTTTTCAACCCCCTCGACCTGTAGTACACTTGGGGGCAGCCGAGTTATGAGCCTCAAGCCTTCCTCTCAGGCCAGGCAGCCTGCTAGGGCCGCTTGGTCCAGGAGCATCTCATTGTCAAGTGCTCCATCAGTCTCGGGTGTGCACTTGATCACTCTACTCAGGCCATGTACTCATCAGCTCTCAACTCCTATCTAACCTTCTGTCAACTTCATCATCTTGATCCTGATCCAACTGTCGACACTCTGTCGCTGTACATCACCTTCATGTCACATCACATCGAACCTTGTTCTGTTCGCTCTTATCTGGCTGGAATTGTCTCTAAACTTGAGCCCTCCTATCCATCTGTTCATCCGAACCAGTACTCTTCCCTTGTTGTTCACACTCTAAAGGGGTGTATGCGTCAATTCTCTGGTCCTGTGTGCCAGAAGCTCTGTGTTGGGTTCTTTGGCTTACTGCACTTAGGGGGAGCTCGTGCAGCCAGACACCTCCTCTCTCCGCTCCACCTCAAAGATCTCATGGAGACATGATGTCCATCTCGACTCAACCTTCTTCCCCTTCTTTATCCCTCAGTTCCAAGACTGATGTGATATTTGAGGGCGATCAGGTTGTCATTCAAAAGAGCACAACTGCTCCTGATCCATTTGCGCTGTTTCACAAGTATCTTGTGTCTCGTGACTCTCATTTCACTCTGTTGCCTCAGTTATGGCTTCGATCTGATGGTTCTGTGCCTTCTCACTCTTGGTTCTTATCTAGGTTACATAGTGTCTTTCCTCGCTCCATTGGGGGTCATTCCATGTGTGCTCGTGGCGCAACATCCTTGGCCGCTGCTGGTGTCCCTCCATCTCAAATCCAGGCAATTGGGCGATGGAGATCAGACACTTTTGAGCACTATATTCATCGCCATCCAACATTGCTGCAGGCTGTCCTGTTCCATGGTCGGTCCATTCATGATCCCCCATTTGCTAATGTACATATCATAGTTTACTCGCGACTAATTCCTTATCTTCCAATACACACAAACCATACATGTATACTTCCCTTCCTCCCTTCCCAATTTAACACCATTTTACAGTGTTCCTAGTGGCTCATCTTGTATGTCTCTGCTTTGTACAGGTGCATGGAGCTCCTAAGCTGCCTTGCATCATCAATATCATCAGAGTCACCCCACTGTGGCTCGATTTGGCTGGCTTCCTGTCCTGGTGCCCCCATTACATGGACTAAGATTGGTCTAGTCAGCCTCCAGGGAGCATCCTGCCTCACAAGGCACCTCTTTCAAACTCTGCCTGGTGGGCCACAGAGTCTGCGCTTCAACCTCTTTTCTAGCCAGTTCTCTCCCTGTCCCACCAGGTGCGCAATTTGACCTCTCTGTTTCTATTTTTCTCTCATATTGTTATCTCCCTGGCCCACCAGATCCTCTAATTTGCATTAATACAGTCACTTTGTTCCCCATCGCTTTCCTCATGTCTCAGCATGCATCCTCCTCCAGCCAGACCATCTCTTCTCAGTTGCCACCATGCCCACAGGATTTGCCACAGCAGCAGTTCAGGCCGCCATTGCTGTTGTCAAACAGTTCAGAAAGGGGGAAATCTCAAAAACAGAGGCCATACCAGGCTCCTACCCACCACTGTGTCAAGAGAGAGGCGAGCTACTAGGGCATCATTAGGCAAGGCTAAATCTGAGTGGCTGTACGAACTTGAAACCCCAATCCAACTTTATTCCTCTCTCTCTCTCCACAGCAGCTGGTAGAAAATGTTTGTAAACATTGTACAGCCACCACTAGATGTCCAGCGGAACGTGAAAAAAGTACAAAATATGTGAGAATATGTTCAAGGTCCCCAGGAATTATTTAGGTTACATGTTGTAAGATTGGAGTATATGTATGGTAGCAAAGTGTCCTGATGCTGAGTAACCAACACCAGCTTAATGGTGAGTAATGAAAGACAGTGGTGGTTTCGAGCAGTTGCTCAAAAAGTCACTCTTCGTCTTGAACCTCATCGGTATTGTAATCGATGAGGCTCACTGTGTCAGCACATGGGGAGAGTTCCGTTCAGAGTACAGAGAACTCGGGAGACTCAAATATCTTCTACCTATGGACATCCCATTCCTGATTGCATCAGCTACTTTATCATCTGAGGCAATGCAGGATATCAAAAGGCTACTTCACCTCCAGAATGGCAACAAGCTTGTTACTGTCCACCACAGCACTGACCAACCAAACATTCAACTTGCCATCAAACCAATCTGGGGGTCTTTACACAGCTATGCTGCTGACCTTGCTTTCCTTGTTCCTGATGGATGGAAGGCTGGAGATCCCCTGCCACCCAAATTCCTCATTTTCTTCAATAATATCACAACCACCATTGAGACAGTGCAATCTGTTTGTTCTTGTCTCCCTCCTGAGTTCTGTGATAACATTAAGTGGTTCAATGCCAACATGTCCACAGCTTTCAAAAATGACATGGTTGTGAATTTCGCGAATGGTGATACATGGGGACTCTTCACAACAGAGTCATTCAGCATGGTTAGTCCATCAATGATGAGAGAATGATCGCTTACATACCACTGAGTCTAGGGATTTGATCTGCCTGCCATCCGCTTTGTCAGACAATGGCGTGCAACCTGTTCATTGGCCACATTGTGGCGGCGCTTTGGGTGTGCTGTATGTGATATGTCACTGACAGGTATCGCAGTCCTGTTTGCAGAACAGGAACACTTTGATTGCTATAGAAAAGAAAAAGAAGAGAAAAGGCGTCAGCGAGCATGTAAAAAAAAGCGAAAATGCTCAAGCACCTTGGTAGTGTCTCCAAACAAACGGTACCGTAAGGCTGATGGAGGCTATCGTCATGGTGGGGTGTCCGAGTCCAATGCATTCCCAATGGTAATGGTATATGGAATTCAAGCCGAGGAGCCGCTGTCTGATGGACACTCTGATTCACCTGATGATGAAATTGAGCTGGCACAACCTGCGACACTGACTTGTGCAATAAATGGAGTCAATGGAGTCAATCTTGAAGGGAGGCAGATAAGAGCAGAAATCCAGGCCAGTACTAAAGGGAAGGGAAGCAATGGTCAGCAGATAAAGAGAGAAAACTACAAGATTACCAGCCTTGAACCAGCAATGGACTGGTTAATTAATGCAGATGTACGACCAGGTGTTGGCTGTCATTGTAAGGTGATATACACGTTCTTTGAGAATGAGGCCATTGGTGAGATTGTCCATTTCTGGTAACAACTTTGCCATGTTACTGACTGACTAACAGAGTCTGATCACCACTTGTGTGACGATTCATCTGAACACAGCTGTTCCCACTGCCTTATCATCCAGTCAGAAATTTGCTGTGATATCCACAACCCCAAGTTCTGCACACCGTACTCAGCCGTCATCCCCCCACCACCAAAACACCCAAACCGTTCTCGCCTTTCTAAATTCACAATGACTTCAAATGATTTATCGCTCATTGATGCTTTGGAGAACTGGAGGGAAAAGACGACCATCTTGTTACATGGCGAGGGATTTCTGCATGCTCTTGGGCCGGGTTTAATAATGCCCACATCAACACTTGACCGCATCGTCGACTGTGCACACGCTCACAAGATCATGACAATTGCTGACCTACAAAAAGAGACTCGTTGGTCTGGAGCAGAACATTATGGATGCCAGATCATTGATCTCATCCTCAAGCACATTCTAATTCCCACCACCTCCTTGCCATTCACGTCTACTCCTCTCCAACAACTTTCCTTGCCCAACACATTCATGTCCACTGCTCCAGGCATTCTTCCAACACCTATAGTGGCTACAAAACGAAAGATTCGGTGTGGCGCCTGTCAAGCAGAGGGTCACAATGGTATGTTTATTTTAAATATCAGCCATATATCCTAGATTAAAAGAGCTGTTCAGCTTGCAATCATGATTGCCCACTACATCCTTCCTGGAAGCATATCAATACCATCCAAGACAAGGAGAATGTATGTCCAGATTCTTTTTGTCATTCATCACTTACAAGTGTTCTAGGCAATTGAACCGTAATTACTACAATTTCCCAACAATATCCTCTGCTTCAGGACACCCTAGATTTATAGTATTCTCACCACTAATGTCGTCCTTGGGCAGCCCATCCATTGTCCCAGTTTTGTCAAATCACCCGTATCCTATATTGATTAGATCAGGAATCTGTTACGGTTTATCTCCTTGCCAATGGTGTCTTCCTATTCTCATTCTTTTGACATACTCATATACTTTTTGGTATGTGCTCATATGATTGGGTACATTGTTTGCTTCTCTTCGATTCTTCTAACACTGCTCTTATTGAACTATAAACTCCACGCTGTTCTTCGTTTCTTATCACCGGAAGGGTCTCTTTACTCATCTTTGCTTACTACTACTTTGTTCTTATCTGCGAACAGTATTTGTCATATTATCTGATTCTATCATATCAGATACATGTTCTTGCTTACTCATTATGTTCCTACTTATTCCATAGTGTTCTACGCTTACGCATACTCTGGTATAAGTAGTCTGTCGCATGTACAATATTCCTCATTCTTGATCTATGCAATCTAGCGTACTCTTGAGTCTAGAAGCATTCGGCTTTTGACCTTCGACACTCGAAACCCTCGTGACTTAGTCCTTAGTCTTTTGCATTGTTATTCAAGGACGTAGCGTCTCTTTGTGAGTACCTCCCTTGAGACAACATTGTTTCACTTTGACCTACAAGTGTACATCTCATGTAACAAAAGATCAAGAATCTCCTTTCGTCCCTCCTATCTAGGAGTAGGACCAACCACCTCGAAACATTTCTTACAGACAACTAAGACAAGCCTATGGGCTACATGCCAGCGACCCCAGCGATGAGGAAGAACGACCATCTTCCCCAGAACCTTCAACCATTGTGCCTTCACCCTCGACACCCCAGACCCCGAGAACCCCAAGACAAAGTGCTGTTCCCCCAGCACCACCAAGGCAACCCTTTGTACCCTCTGCACCATCTGTAACCCCAGTCGTACCCATGTCCACCAAAGCCACAGAACTCAAGGCGGCCCTCCCTGCAGATTTTTCAGGAGAACCTGCTGACGCTGTACAATGGATTAAGGCCATGAAAGCCTACTTTTCTATCAACTCCTTGATTTATACCTCTGACATTGACAAGGTCATGACCACACTCAATAAGATGAGCAAGGGACATGGAGTCTCTTTCTCTGAAATGTGGTATGACAAGATGGCAGATGCCTCCATTGCCAATTCTGAAAAGACCTTCGACAAATTCACTTCAAACTTCAAATCTACTTTCTTTTCCTATGACACCAAAGCCACCGCTAGATTCAAGCTCACCAAGCTCACCCAGAAGTCGTTCAAACACCCTGATGGGGTTATGGATGATGGATTCCAGAAATACATCACAGACTTCCAGAACCTCACTAAAGCAGGAATCTCCGATGACATCACCCTCATTGACCAGTTCTCCCTTGGACTTGACCAACAGCTCGCCACTATGATACTCTCCATGTCCTCGATCCCTACCACCATCGCAAAATGGATCAAACAAGCTAAAGTATTCCATGCCCAGAAGATGCAAATCCTCGCTCTAAAGAGCGGACGACTTCCTTCCACTGTACATTCCCCCAGGACCACTCACGACCCAAACACCATGGACATTGACGTCATCTTGCTCTCTAAGCTAACTCCTACAGAACGAGCGAGATGCATCAGAGAAGGACTCTGCTTCCATTGCAGGAAGAAGGGTCACAGCGCTAACAAATGTAACAACGCTAGAAACGCTCCGACCAGAGCCTACTCTCATCTGCAGACCATATGCTCTACTGAGACAAAAGCCCCGACCACGCCTACCCCTGCTAAAACCCCTTTGCCCATTGAAGCCTATGTCAATTCCCTAAAGACTCAGGGAAAGAACGAGACGGAAATCCTTCAAGTACTCCAAATGTGTTACGAAGAACCAAAGGAAGAGATTTCTGTCGTGTCAACTCAGGATTTTTGAATAGAGAAGTCACCTCGACGTTGCCTTCTCACAATATCTCCCATGTACTTGTAGCTTCTGCCAATGAACAAACCCTCCATTTCCCTATCAAGCTACTTGTTGGACAACAAACTGTTGAAACCACTGCTCTCATCAATTCCGGTGCCACTGGAAATTTCATTGACCTCGGACTCTTATCCCTTGCTAATTTCCCCCTTAAGAAACTCCCTCAACCTATCCATGCCTTCAACATAGATGGTACGGCTAACTGACGTGGAATGATCCTTTGGAAGGCACACACTTGTATGGTTTTACCTCATCATTCTGAGGACCTAGATCTTATGGTTGTCAGCCTAGGACATAAACAAATTATCTTAGGAATACCCTGGTTGAAGTATAACAACCCTCGTATCGACTGGACTAGTAACACTCTCTCCTTCTCTAGAACCCCCGCTCCTGATAATCACGATGATTTGACCTCCCAATGATATCTGCTCAGATGGCTTGGACTTGACACAGACATGGAACTTTCCTCACTCTTTTCCCAATGATATTCATCTGAGGATGATGCATCTCTTCGTGAGCACCTCCCTCAAATGGACCCATATTGTGAACACCTCAATAAGATCACACTGTCTACCGAATTGGCCCAAGCTGCTAAAACCCCTGGTCAGAAGATTCCTGATTGGTGCTCAGATCTAGATGATGTATTGTCTGAGAAAACCCATAATCTCCTCCCCCCTCATCAATCATACGAGCACACCATCGATCTTAAGCCGTCATTTATTCCGAAGATTGCTAAAGTATACCCCCTCAATCTGAAGGAACAGGAAGCATGTAAGGCTTTCATTGATGAACACCTCAAGACCGGAAGAATTGTCCCGTCCAAATCCCCACAAGCTGCCCCTTTCTTTTTTGTTGCAAAAAATGACGGCTCTCTTCACCCTTGCCAGGACTATCACTACCTGAACTCCCATACCATCCGCAATGCATATCCCCTACCCCTTATTCCCAAATTGATCGATGACATGAAAGACTCTACAATCTTTACTAAGTTTGATGTTTGATGGGGATTCAACAACATTTGCATTCGAGAGGAGGACCAATGGAAGGGAGCGTTCATCACTCCTTTTGGACTCTTTGAACCAACCATCATGTTCTTTGGATTTTGCAATGGACTGCCCACTTTCCAGTCCTTTATGAACCACATCTTCGCAGATATGATTGCTGAGCGATGGCTGAAAATACATGGATGACTTGGGCATTCATATCCAAGGGGACCTCGCACTTCACCATGAACGCACTCAACGTGTTCTACTTCATCTTTGTGAACATGGCTTGTCCCTCAAGCTCTCCAAATGCACCTTCAATGTACCTCGCATAGAGTTCCTTGGCATGATTATTGGCCAAGGAAAGATCGAAATGCACTCCATCAAGCTTTCTGCCATCAAGGAATGGAAACCCCCTGCTTCTGTCAAAGGCATTCGCTCTTTCCTCGGATTTGCGAATTTCTATCGCAAATTTATTCCAAACTTTTCCATGTCGTTGCTCCGCTCAACCTCCTCACCAGGAAAGATCAACCATGAGCCTGGACCTCCCTCCAACAACATGCATTCGACACCCTCAAGGCTGCCTTCTCCTCTGGACCCGTCTTGTCCATCCCTGATGTTACTCGTCCATTCTCGATCATGACTGACGCTTCTTTGTTCGCAGCTGGCGCCATCCTGCTCCAGGCGGATACCAATGGTGATCTCCACCCCTGCGCCTACTTTTCTTGTACCTTCCTTCCCGCTGAACGGAACTATGACATCTATGATCGTGAACTCCTCGCAGTCATCCTTGCCCTCATGGAATGGAGGCAGTATGTCCAGGGAACGTCTCACCCGGTCACCATCATCACCAACCACAAGAACCTGTCCTATATTAAGGATCCCCGCAAACTCTCCCGCCGGCAGGCACGCTGGTCCCTCTTCCTACAGGACTTTGATATTGTCTGGAAAGTCCTCCCTGGTGCGAAGCTTGCCCCGGCTGACACCCTCTCCCACCATGACCAGGTTGACACCTCCCTCGACAATGCTGACATAGCCATCATTCCTTTGCCTGCGGTTATTAACGCCCTTGATCTCACTCTCGCCCATCATATCCAATCCTCTTCCTCAACTGATCCCCTTGTACTCCGCGCCATCTGAAACCTGTCTGATGATACTCCCCTCTTTCCATGCTCCTGCCTCACTGATTGGACCTTTGATAATGGACATCTATATTACAAGGATTGTATGTATGTTCCACCTCCCACTCGCTCCTCTCTGCTACATTCCATCCATTCATCCCCCCTCTCGGATCACCTTGGACAATTCCACACTAAGGCTATAGTGGAATGCGACTTCTGGTGGCCGGGTGTTACGATTTCTCTTTTCTTTTCTTTCATACATCGCTCGTCTGCTGACTCGCTTGTCTCCCTTCGCACCGTTCCGACGGAACGCCCTCCACCTAAACATAGCTTCTTATCTACACGCTATGCATGGTTTGCTTGCCTCGTTTCCTTATACCTCATACGGACGTCCTTCCTGTTCATGCGTGACTCACTATGCAGCCTTTTCATTTCTATCGCACAGCCCACTCCCTTTATATCCGCCTTGGCTTTTGTGCTTAGGACACCGCTAGGTCTGTGCGCCACGTCTCCACCTATTTAAGTAGACGACACGCCTTGTAACTCTCTTAACTTTAATCTACTCAAATCTCCCAGGACTTCTATAAGTCATCGCACTACTTCCGAGTGTGCGCTCCTTGTAAACACCTTGCCTTGAACTCCCTAAGCGACCGATTGTCGCCAGGAGCTGCTGCGGAAGCCCCCAGCATCCTTGACCCTTGAAGACGCCCTTCAAGAACCTCTCGCCACTCGTCATCTTGAGTCTACGTTTGCCTCTACCCGAGTCAAGCGTAACACCGGGCCTCTCCGTCTTTGTCAACAACTTCGTCGCTGGCTGCGCTGTTTGCCAACAGAATAAGGCTTACACACACCCTGTTACCCTGCCGCTTTTACCTATTGTATCTACCTCTACCCTTCCTTTCAAGCAACTCTCTGTCAACCTCATCACTGACCTTCCCCTTTCTCATGGCTTTGACTCGTTAATGGTCGTGGTCGACCATGGCCTTACAAAGGGGGTAATCCTGGTTCCTTGCTCTAAAACTATCGATGCAAATGGAATTGCCCAACTATTTTTCGACCATGTGTTCAAACACTTTGGACTTCATGACAGTGTTATCTCTGATCATGGCCCCCAATTCACCTCGGCTTTCATTAGAGAACTTGCTCAGATCCTGAACTATGATGTTCGCCTCTTCACTGCATATCACCCCCAAACTGACAGACAAACTGAAAGAACCAACCAGGAAGTAGAGACTTATCTTCAGATCTTTTGTACCAATAGCCCTCACCAGTGGTCTAAATTCCTCACTTCCACTGAATTCCAACACAACTTGGTTCCTCACAGCTCAACAAAAGTCTCTCCCTTCTCTCTTATCCTCGGGTATGATCCTCGTACTTATCCTCCTCTTGGGAAGACCTTTATCCCTGCCCTCGAAAGCTGTCTCTCCTCCCTTGACTCTGCCAGGAAAGAAGTCTTGGCTGCACATGAATCCACCCGACAGATCATGATAGAATGATCTTCTAGAAAGTTCTCCCCATGAAAGGTCAGAGATAAGGTGTGGCTGGAAGCTACTAATCTCCGAATACCTTATCCCTCTAGGAAGCTCGCACCTAAACACCATGGACCTTTTGAAATTGCTCAGGTACTATCTCCCCTGGTATACAAACTCCATCTTCCTTCCACATGGAAGATACATGACGTCTTCCATGCCACTCTTCTATCTTCTTATCGACAAATGGAAGCACATGGTCCTTCCTTCTCCCGACCCCCTCCTGACCTAATTGATGCTGAAGAAGAATACAAAGTCGATCACATTGTCTCCCACAAGGGTACCCCTGGCCGAAGATTGTACCTGACCACATGGAAGGGGTACCCCTCTTCTGAAAATACCTGGGAACCTGAGCTTAATCTCCGTCATGCTCTCACCATCCTCCAGGAGCACAAAAGAACTCGTGGCATCACCTAGGTTTCTCATTCTCTCTCCTTCCTAGGAAGTGGCATCTCTTTGTGAAGTACCCCCCTAGTGAATGAACTTTGTCTTATTCCCTGACAATTATGTCGTTTCTTTCGTCCTCAATCTCTTCATCATCTTTGTCTTCTTCACTGTCTACTTTCCCGCTTCAATCTCATCAGGTATTTCCCACTTATTTACCTACCTTTGCTGCCCATTCGCTTTACAACGCCATCCTCGCCAATCCCGTCGTCCTCCGCGCCATCAAGGACCTTCCTCTTTTTCATGAGGACTTGATCTGTCAGGAGCTGGTTCGCCTTTTCCACAATGTCTCCGCCACCCAACATTATCATGCTCTTTCTGCTCTGCAAGACTTACCGGCAGACTTTGGTGTTCCCCTGCATATGGCAATTGCTCAACTTCCCAACTGAATTTTATCCATTCTACATCTCCATGGGTTTCATACTTTCGTTGAACAAATTCCCCCAGCCACTATTTACCCCACCTTTCGACGCATCTTTCTCACCATGACCATGGAACAATGTGACAGATATATCTTTCAATCCAAACTCCCTCCTCATCGCTCGCCATCTCCACTCCCAGTTCCTGCTCCGAACTCTCCCACTCCATCTTTGCTTGCATGACTGTCCTCCCCTGCTCCATCCAACACCTCTTCTTCCCTCACTGCCATAGCCCCGAATACGGCTTGGACGAAGATGCAGTAGCTCGCAACCAGTCCTTTGTTGCACAAATTGGTAACAATCACCCTGTCATCTCTTCACCCACTTGCCTCCTCAATGTCCCCATCACTCGTTGCCCCACTTCTCTCCTCACCAAATGCTTTCGGTGCTCTGGTACAGGCCACTATCATGAAGACTGTCCCCAATAAGTCTGTTCCCACTGTCACCTCTCCGCCCCTGGACATCCTCAGACAGCTTGTTTGTCTACCCACTGCAACTTTTGCAGCTGATGGGGACATAGTGACAGATTTTGCCTAGCCAGGACTTGTAAACCTATGCGATCAAGGAGGCCACGTCATTGATGACTGTCCAATTAATGTTCTTTCCCCTGAGCAGGCGACCCATATCTTTGGGAGTTCCTCTAACTCCAGATAGGAGTTTACCTCGTGGAGTTTTGATCAAACCTGGAGTTCGATTGTATGAGGGGGGTAATGTCATGGTTTATCTCCTTGCCAACGGTGTCTTCCTATTCTCATTCTTTCAACATACTCATATACTTTTTGGTATGTGCTCATATGATTGGGTACATTGTTTGCTTCTCTTCGATTCTTCCAACACTGCTCTTATTGAACTATAAACCCCACGCTGTTCTTCGTTTCTTATCACCCGAAGGGGAATTCTCTTTACTCATCTTTGCTTACTACTTTGTTCTTATCTGCAAACAGTATTCTTCATATTATCTGATTCTATCGTATTGGATACATGTTCTTGCTTACTCATTATGTTCCTACTTATTCCATAGTCTTCTACGCTTACGTGTACTCTGGTATAAGTAGTCTGTCGCATGTACAATATTCCTCATTCTTGATCTATGCAATCTAGTGTACTCTTGAGTCCAGAAGCATTCAGCTTTTGACCCTCGACACTCGAAACCCTCGTGACTTAGTCCTTAGTCTTTTGCGTTGTTATTCAAGGACGTAGTGTCTCTTTGTGAGTACCTCCCTTGAGACAACATTGTTTCGCTTCGACCTACAAGTGTACATCTCATGTAACAGAATCTCATGTGATGTTGCTCGCCCCATTTTCAGCAGATGAGGACAAGTTGTTTCCATTTTCTATGTAAGAGTCTTGAAGGTTTTCGTCATGTCAGGGTCTGAGTGAGATGATGTCTGATGAGCATGCATAAAATTCTCCTCTATGACAGAATGGGCTTGGCGGTAAGTTTCGATGAGCGGAGACTCGAGAATGATTCATGCAACAGTCTGATTTGATCCTTGTCCCCCATTCTTGACCTTGATAAACAGGTTATTGAGTCTACTCCATGAAATGCACCCTGTTTCCCAGACAGATTGATCAACCAGTGGTATTGTATTGCTTTTCTAGTACATAAGCAGTCAATCCAGAATCAATATCAAGCAGAATAGATAACTCAATATCGTACTGCAGTCCCTCCGGATAGTGAAAGTGAATATTGACAAGGAAGTCCGACATCGCAGCTGCATGTGCTTGCCTGTCGCCTTGAATATCAAGAACCAGGTGGCAATACAACTCTCCACCGTGCGATGTCACCTATATTCATTCCATATCATAGCTCCTTGTATAGCATGAAATATTTGTTGATTAATAGGCTGTTTTCATATTGGTTGTCTCGCTTTATATCAGCCTGTCAGCGCAAGAGGGTAAGTTTGTGGTCAGCAATGTACTTCCATGTGAGGTGGTTTGCCATTTCTTTGAGATCCTCGAAGCTCAGTTTAGATGCAGCAAAATTGTCAAGGGATTTATGATGATGATTCATTTGATAAGCTTCAACCCGCCAACAGTCCAACCTCCTGCAAATGCCATCATGACCAATTGCTTGATGCATCTTTCGAAATCTGGGTTTTGATACAAAAATCCCCATTTCACGTGGGCGTAACTGTGCAATGTTGTGCATCATACATGTCTTATCTTGTCATGCTGACACGGGATGGATAAAGACTCTCCACAGTGTGTTGGCTGCAGCCATCTTGACATGAAATAGTCCTGGAACAAATATGACATGTTGAAATTGCCACCATGATGTTCTTTCAATGGATCATTGATGCAGCAAGGATGTGATTCTCTCTCCTGTCCCAAGATCGCCATGAACCAACACCACATGATTTGTCATGTCAGGATCATCCGCATCAATGTCCGAATCATTCTCATCAGGATCATTGATACCCCCCTGAGCAAGCAGATTCTCAATGGCTTGAATATTTCCTGCAATGGTCGAGTTGTTGACATTCATTGTCGATGCAGCAATAATGGGCATTTTTGTGACGGGATCTGTTCCAGTACATCTGGATCATGAAGATATGGGTGAAACTGGGCAAAGTAAGGGGGACCATGATGGCAGAGGTCATAGAGAAATTTCCACGAATTAAATTGGTCACAATGTGAGGGGGCACCAGGAGATTTGTCAAAATGCCAATGACTGTACATCTCGCCATGACCAGGACTGGATTTGTTCTGATATTCCATGAAAATTGAGCCGGGACTTCTCCCAAAGCTCGTGTGAGCACTTGAGATTGTCACCAGTCACACCATGTTGCAATGGGAATAGTAGACCTGATGTTAAGTGCTTTAAAGTGTCGGATGACTTTTCAGCAGTTGGAAGGGCCATTTTCAAGTTCACATCCATTGTAAGCAAGCTCGTGTAGTGCTCGTGTGGACTGCATGGAAAGAGCCTGAATGGCATCGTGGATGGTGTCGACAGAAATTGAGAGACCCATCCATGCCATAGTCTCGATAACCTTCTCAGGTGCCGAATGGAGAAAGATCCCCAACATGGCGGACAGTGAATTTGATCTCTGATTCATTGTTTTCTTCAACAGTGACACACTGGCTACTTTGCGCTGCATGATAAAGACCGGCATGAGTGAATGAGCAGTTAAACAGCTCATAGTAAACTACACACCAATTTGATTATGGCATGATGACAGGATGTGAGTTGGGCTGCTCTAGTTACACGTGTGCCAGTAACACCTTCTATGATCCCCTCGACATCATCCACCTGATCCCAATACTCCGAGTCTTCAAATTCATCCTCATTATCTCGGACATCATGTCCCTCTACAACAGATATGCCTGATGCATTCAATTGTCGGCATGCACTTGCCAAGAGGACATCTAGCAAGTGCCACAGCCTCAGGGCCTCTGATTCAATCTCATGAGCCAACACTTCAATCTGAAAGCTCTTGCTCTGCTCTACACTTGTGTGAAGAGAATTAAATTGCCAACTGTGCTCGCCCAAGCCGAGATCATGTGCACATTGCATGCTGACGACATAGTGGGCCCAATCCGAGACACTGCTATGTGATATCCTGAGCATTGCAGAGAGAAGCTGGTGGGTGGTTCTGGTATTGCTTTGAAGTCAGAATAGTGATCAAGAAGTTGGAAAGTGAGATGTCGCCAGAGAAGACATTGAGTAGCTGACGGTAGCAATCCATATCAATGAGGGTAGCGTAGCAGTTCAGAAATAATATGATTTTTGAACCGTAGTTTATGGTATGTCTCAGAGCTCAGGTTGTTTTCACGTTCCGCTGGACATTTAGTGGTGGCTGTGCAATGTTTACAAACATTTTCTGCCAGCTGCTGTGGAGAGAGAGAGTAATACTGTTATCCTAATATGCCCTAGTAGATCGCCTCTCTCTCTTGACACAGCGGTGGATAGGAGCCTGAGGCCATACTCGACATCCAAGCAGCCCTCACTTCTGGAGAGGATGAACCCACCAATGAAGAGCATGTTAGCACCTTCTCATCCTACATCAGCATCCTGACGACATTCAGCAGTCTTCTGGAGAGAATCAGTCCAGGGGAGCAGCAGCATCTTTCACTCGAGTTCCAAGAGCCTCTAAACCAAGGCCCCTATCCAACACTCTTCTTCATCGCCCACTTCCTCCTCCAATCAGGCAGAGACAGACCCTGATGTCGAGTTCATTCCTGCCTCAGGCAGCCCAGCAGACTCGAGGACGCAGCACCAAGTCGACTCAGAAGGGGAGGAGTCAGAAGAGGGGTTCAAGAAGCGCCACAGGCCCTCTGTCAATGAGGGGCTCTTCCCTTTCAGAAAGGGGCCACTTCAGTCCTCAGAGCTCAGCTCGAGCCAGAAGTCCAGCAGTGCCTCAACCTCCTTGATGACTGGTCAGCAGACCCCACATTTGTTGTCAGAAAGCTCCTGCTCTCTCCTGGATGCCCAGATTTTCCCCCAGACCAGTGGCTCAACATTGTCTGCCTACCAAGCGTATATGTCGGGCCTCTTCGCCTCTATCACCATCAGGAGCTCAGTAGGGGTCAAAAGTTTAGGTAACACTTTGTATGGGACCCAGCTGCAGCGGTCGGGAGCAGGACTGTGTGCTGGACAGAGCTTGCTGAGCCCCTGCCTTCTCCTCCTGCTTCTGAATTTGACAATGTCAACACTTTGGACACCATTCACAGTCATCCTGATCTGTTTGCTATCACTACCCCTATTAGTGTCGACCGCTTTCAATCCCTTCTCTCCAGTCATCCCGACCAGCCCTTTGCCAATACTATGGGGAATGGCCTCTCACATGGGATAACTCCCAGTGCACTCCAAAGACTCCAGATGAGGCAATGTTCCTGCAGGAGCAGATCAACAAGGAAGTGCAGCTTGGTCGCTATTCAGAGCCAAGGCTTTCGGCCTGATTTGCTGCCAGGAATGTACAGCTGCTATGCCCATTCATGCTGTTCCCTGGTTACTGATCACAGTGCTGGTCAGTATGCTCTGAATAACATGATTTTGCGCAAGGACATCGCTGGTGTTACTCTGGACAATGTCCAAGACCTGGGCAATGGCTCTTCGCTATCTTAGACAGCAGGATCCAGATCTCGACATCATTCTCTGGAAAGCCAATGTTTCTGAGGCCTACGCCTGAGGCGCATGCCAATGCATCCACTTTGGCAGGTCTTGTCATTCCATGTCAAGCGATATGTAGATTGCTGCAATGTGTTTGGGGGGCGTGCATCTCAGTGCATATAGCATGTGTTCATGTCCCTTGTCATCTGGATCACTATCATGAAGTATCTCATCCAACTCCTCTATATCTATGTCGATGACTCATTCTCTGCCCAAAAGAGGGGCAAAAAGCTGTTCTACAAGCGGTATCACAAGTACCTTCCAATCTCACTCGACTGCTCCAGTTTTGGGACTTCATTGGCCTGCCTCATGAGGAGCGCAAACATGTCTTTGGAGATGTCCTTCCCATCATTGGCTTTGAGGTCGACCCAAATCTCATGAGGGTTCGCATGTGACGAGTCTAAGCTCCAGCTCATCATAGGTGTTCGAGACTTTGCACTCCATGGCACGAGGTGTCCTTTGAGGGACTTCCAGCGCATTGCTGGTCACTTAACTGGGCACTCAATGTCTATCCTCATCTTCGTCCTGGATGGTGTGCGCTTTATGCCAAAACAGCTGGGAAACTGTTCCAAAAAGGCTCATTTGTGGGTGAATCGAGATTTGAGAGGGAATTGAACTGGGTGGTTGACCACCTCTTCCGCTCTGATGGCATTCATTTCCTCTGCTCTGTCTCATGGTTCTATGATGATCTTTCGCCCTCTGTCTTCCATGTCTACTGTGACACTTCTCCCTTTGCCATGGGCTTCTGGTACCCCTCTCTTGCTCAGGGGTTCCAAGCGCCTGCTCACCAGATCTTTCCTCAGCAAGGGGGATCTATCTTCTACCTTGAGGCTCTCTGTGTCTGTGCTGCTATCCTCACAGACAACATCAATACTGTCCAGCACTTCAACTCGCTTTCAGTATGACCTGCATTCAACTGGATGTTGATTCAGGTTGTTGACAGAGTCTTGAGCCATGGCATCGACCTCAGAGTGTTCCATGTGCCTGGAGTCCATAATGAGATTGATGATGCACTATCTCGCCTGCAGAATGACTTGCTTGCTTCTTTGTGTTGAGCATGCTAATTGCGCACTGAGTGTTCTCAGCCACATTGTGGCGCCATGTTGTTATGTATCGTTGTTATTGCATCGTCACATAGAGCTGTGAGTCCAATGTCAGTTCCCTTCAGTTTCTGACATTGGACTCCAGCTGTATGATCCAGTTGTTTAACAGGTTATGAGCCCTGCGCCCTAAACTCTCGCTGTAGACTCGCATTCTAGGCAACTTTATTTTCACCAAGTCGAAACTCTGCTACATCCACTTTCTGGACGCTCCAGTTCGCACCCATTCCTATCCATGGCCTCTGAGCAACACAACCACCGCATTCAGCCACTCAATGGCAACAACTACACTACCTGCAGTGAAGAGATGAAGGCCCCTCCTGCGCTCCAAAGGCCTGTGGCGACTCGTAGATGGCAAAGAGACGCGCCCCAGCACACCAGCCAAGGAGCAGGAGGCCTGGGACATCAAACAGGACCGCGCTGCTGGAGAGGTGATGCTCAATCTGATGCCAGATCAATGAGTTCACATCCAAACTCAACAGGACGACCCCACTGCTGCTTGGAAGGCGCTGGAGACGCTCTATGTGCAGTAGAAAGCCAGCACTCGCTGTGTCGCTTATGACGAGTTTTTTTCACCATCAGAAAGCGGACTGAAGAGTCCCTACCAGCCCTTAGTGCTCGAGTCGAGCAGGCCATGGCCCGGATTCAGCAGCTTCGCCCCACTACCTTCACTTTGAAGACTTCGGACGACGAACTGAGCTGCATGGCAATGATGCATGCTCTGGGCGACGAATACAAGCATTTTACCTCGTCGCTTGCCCTCCTCACTGATCTGGACATGGTCAAGGTCAAAGCGGCGTTCCAGACCGAAGAGATCAATCGTCGCCCTCGCCCAGAAGCCTCTGCATCCTCTGCGCTCTCCACATCCATCTCTACATGTCGTTGCAACCCATCAGCGTCCTGCGCTTTCTGTGAGAAGACTGAACACTGCCAATGCAAGTGCTACGCACTGCAACAAGCCAATTGATCTTAGTCCATGTAATGGGGGCACCAGGACGAGAATCCAGCAAAACCGAGCCACAGTGGTGTGACTCTGATGATATTGACAATGCATGGCAGCTTAGGAGCTCCATGCACCAGTACAGAGCAGAGACATAGAAGAGCCACTAGGAACACTTGTAAAGAAGGGGAATAAGGGAGGGACCGGGTAACGCAAATTACAGGATCTGGTGGGCCAGGGAGACAACACTATGAGAGAAAAATAGAAACAGAGAGCTCAAACTGCGCACCTGGTGGGACAGGGAGAGAACCGGCTAGAAAGGAGGTTGAAGCGCAGCCTCTGTGGCCCACCAGGCGGAGTTTGAAAGAGGTGGCTGGCGAGGCAGGATGCTCCCTGGAGGCTGACTAGATCAATTAGTCTCGTGTAAACAAGCTTTAAACCCAATCAAAGATAACTACAAGTCGTCGAAGCGCTCTGGGAAGCGGCCCAACCAGGCCAATGCTACCTCTGCTACTCCAACAACCCCAATGACGACGTCGACAACAGATAATGCCAATGTGGCCCCTCAGGACGTGGTGGAACGCGCTGGCAATGCAAGTCTCCGTTCACTTGATCCATCTGATCCCCTCTCACCGCTCCAACTTGATGCTGACGTCGATTGGAATGCAGACACGGGCGCCACTTCTTATATGACGCCACATCGTCATTGGCTGCGCAACTACACCCCCAAACGCGTGCCCATCAAACTCGCCAACAATACTGTCCTCTACTCAGCTGGTGTCAGATCAGTGGTGTTCCATCCAAATCTGGAGGGAAAGAGGGGGAGAGCGGTCGAGTTCTCCAATGTCCTACATGTTCCCCACCTCCGCAACAATCTCCTCACTGTCCTGTATCTAACTCGTCGCTCGTCATTTGTTGTGCATATCAATGCCACTCACATGTCTTTCGCTCGATCTGGTGGACCACCACTGTTCGTCGCCCCCATCAATGACCACAATGCTGCGTTCTTGGATGGTGTGACTGAGCCGATTACAGAGTTTGCAAACCCAGCTACCACTCTCCCACTCGACTTGTCGCTTTGGCATCGCCGACTCGCCCATCACAACCTCACTGATGTGAAAGCGCTCATTGAGCGTAATCTGGTCACTGGCATGCAGCTTGATGTCAAAACTGTGCCAGACCCAATCTGTGAGCCATGCCTTGCTGGCAAGATGCACGCAAACCCATTCCCAAGCAGCTCCTGGCGCGCTTCTCGCCCTCTGGAGCTGGTCCACTCTGATGTTCACAAAGTTCCCTATCGCTCGTTCTCTGGGTTCCGCTATTGGGTCACATTCATCGACGACTACTCGAGATATCGCTTTGTTCTGCCCATTCGTGCCAAATCTCACAAACTCTTGTGGCATTGAGCGCCAGCACACTGTTCGAGCGTGCCCCCAGCAAAACGGCATCGTAGAGCGTGCAAATCGCGTGCTATCTGAGCGCATCACGGCCATGTTGAAGGAATCTGGCCTTGCCATGGTGTTCTGGGGTGAAGCGCTTGCAGCGCTCATTCATGTATGGAATCACTGTTCCACAGCTGCCCTAGACAACACCACCCCCTACGAGCTGTGGAATGGATGCAAACCGGATGTTTCACACCTCCGAGTCTGGGGCTGCACTGCCTATGTGCATGTACAGAAGGACAAGCGTCCTGCACTGCGCCCTCACCATGAGAAGTGCGTCTTCATCGGATACCCGGATGGTTATAAGGGGTGGAAGTTCTACAATCCCACCACAAAGCGCACAGTCATCTCAGAACGCGCTGATTTCGACGAGCGTCCATCTGTTGCTGCAAGAACTCCCAATACTGTCCCTGCAGTTCCATGCACCGCACCAGATCTGCCTGGCGATGTTGATGAAGATGGTCCGCTTGCTGCTTCAGAGATGCTGCCTCCTCAGGGGGAGCTAGATGACGAGGACGGCGAGGAACCAGCACCTCTTCCGCCAGCACCACTTCCACCTGCTAGTCCTGCCCAGTTGAGCAGTGATCCGGACGACTCTGATGACGAAAAAGCGGATATTGCCCAGTCTCTGGCTGCTAGTTCGACTCATCCTAGGATTCGCGGATGCCCAGTGCAGGACCGATGCTCTGGAGTGGAAAAAGGCTGCTTTGGTCGAATTGGACGCACACAAGACGAATGGTACATGGATTCTGGTGCTTCGCCCCAAGAACCAACCAGTTATTGGTTCAAGAGGGGTGTTTACCCAGAAATATCGCGCTGATGGCTCGTTCGAGCGTTACAAGGGTCATCTTGTCGCTCAGGGATTCTCCCAACGCCCAGGCTTTGAGTATCTTGAGGTCTTTGCGCCCACTGTCCGCCTTCCAACCCTTTGCAGCATTCGGGCTCTAGCTGCTCTCCATGACCTTCATCTCTGGTCAGTGGACGTCTCCAATGCCTATCTGAATGGCGATATAGACTGCGACGTCTATATGGAGCAACCAGATGGTTTTGCTGAAGGTAATCCCAAGGATTTGGTCTGCTTGCTGAAGAAGTCGCTTTATGGCAGCAAACAAGGCGGAAATCGCTGGAATCACAAGATGCGCACTCGAGTCTATGGGCTTCAAACAGACATATTCGGACACAGCAGTGTATGTCTTTGTCCAAGGTGATGTTCGCATCATCCTGCCTGTCTTCGTCGACCACATGACCTTTGCATCGAAGTCTTTGCCAGCGATTGAGCAAGCAATCACTGATCTGCGCGGACACTTCAAACTGCGCGATCTTGGGCCTACCACAGAGCTTTTGGGCATCAAAATTGATCGCAACCGCTCCAATCGTTCTCTAACAAGCTCGCAATCCCACTATTGCGCTGAGATGCTTTCTCGCTATGGTATGGCTGATTCCAAGCCGGTGGCAATACCTATGACACCTGGTCTATGTCTGTGTCGTGAGCAGAGCCCCAGGACCACGGAGGAGCGCGCATTCATGCAATCCGTCGACTATGGAGGCGCCATTGGCTCCCTTCAGTATCTCTCCTGCACCACTCGTCCTGACATCGCATACACAGTCGGCCAGCTCGCCTCTTTTCAGACCCAGGTATAGCCCATTGGAACGCAATCAAGCATCTATTCCGGTACATCAAGGGCACAATGGACTATGCCATTACCTATTCCCCAGATCCATCGATGCCCCAGCTCTTCACCACCTACTCAGACACCAACCATGGAGGTTGCAAGGACACTGGTCATTCCACTGGTGCTTACATTGTCAAGATAGGTACTGGCGTCGTTTCCTGGATGTCCAAGTGTCAATCTATTGTCGCTCTGGCCACCACTGAAGCCGAGTACATGGCCACTTGTGAGGCAGGAAAGGAGATTGTCTGGATGTGCAAGATCCTGCAGGAACTTGGCTTTCCAATGACTGCTCCATCTGTTCTATATATGGACAACCAATCCGCCATTCAGGTAGCCAAGCATCCTGAACACCATGGTCGGATGAAGCAGCTCGACTTGTCATGGTTCTGGCTGTGAGATGTGGTCGACCAAGGCGCTATTTCGCCTACTTATGTGCCCACTGGCGACATGACTGCTGATCTGCTCACCAAGGCATTGCCTCGCCTCAAGGTCGAACAATTTTGTCAGGCAATGGGATTGGCCGCCTTCAGAGGTAGTTAGCTGGTTTGCAGAGTTGCACAATCAGGGGGGAGTGTTGAGCATGCTAATTGCGCACTGAGTGTTCTCAGCCACATTGTGGAGCCTTGTTGTTATGTATCGTTGTTATTGCGTTGTCACATAGAGGTCCAATGTCAGTTCCCTTCAGTTTCTGACATTGGACTCCAGCTGTATGATCCAGCTGTTTAACACCACTTGGTCCATGGAGTGTCTCATTGTCGAGCGCTCCATCAGTCTTGGGTGTGCACTTGACCGCTCTACACAAGCCATGTACACATCGGCTCTCAACTCCGATCTGACCTTCTGCCAACTTCATCACCTTGATCCTGATCTCACTGTCAACACTCTGTTGCTGTACATCACATTTATGTCTCATCTGTCTGGCTGCATGAGCTCCCCTAATTGCAGTAAGCCAATGAATGCAACATAGAGCATGGTGAGGAACAGTTGGTTATCATGAGATAGTGGCCTTGGGATATGATCAAAGACAAGTTTGAGATCATCTCGAGTGAGAGGTGACTTCTGGCGCACAGGACCAGAGAAACGACGCATAGAGCCCTTCAGACTGCGAACATCCAGTGGAGAGCACCTGTTAGGACAAACAGATGAATAGGAGGGCTCGAGTTCAGAGAAACTCCCAGCGAGATAAGAGCGAACAGATTCAGGTTCAATGTGATGAGACATAAAGGTGATGTACAGCAACAGAGTGTTGATAGTGAGATCAGGATCAAGGTGATGAAGTTGGCAGAAGGTCAGATAGGAGCTGAGAGCCAATGAGTACATGGCTTGTGTAGAGCGGTCAAGTGCACACCCGAGACTGATGGAGCGCTCGACAATGAGACGCTCCACCAGCAATGTCCTCGCGCGAAATCATATTGTTTAGAGCATACTGACCAGCACTCACAGGTGATCAGTAACCAGGCGAACCTTGCTGCTCCCAGGCTTGGGAACAGCATGAATGGGCATGCTTTACATTCCTGGCAGCAAATCAGGCCCAAAGGGCTCTGAATAGCGACCAAGCTGCACTTCCTTGTTGATCTGCTCCTGCAGGACCATTGCCTCATATGGAGTCTTTGGAGTTTGCTGGGAGTTGTCCCATATGAGAGGCCATTCCCCATAATGGGTAATGGCAAAGGGCCAGAAGCCCTCACGCAGTCCTCGACACACAGACTGGACAAAAAGGTCTGGTTGGGATGACTGGAGAGAAGGGTTGGAAGCGGTCAACATTAATAGGGGTACTGATAGTGAACAGATCAGGAAAGCTTCAAACCCAACTAATTGGTGTAGTCAGCCTCCAGGTAGCATCCTGCCTTGCCAGCCATCTCTTTCAAACTCCGCCTGGTGAGCCACAGAGGCTGCGCTTCAACCTCCTTTCTAGCCAGTTCTCTCCCTGTCCCACCAGGTGTGCAGTTTGAGCTCTCTGTTTCTATATTTCTCTCATATTGTTGTCTCCCTGGCCCACCAGATCCTGTAATTTGTGTTAATACAGTCACTTTGTTCCCCATCGCTTTCCTCATGTCTCAGCATGCATCTCCCCCAGCCAGACCATCTCTTCTCAGTCACTTGACAGAGGGGACAGAGACTACACCATGCCCGCAGGATTTGCCACAGCAGCAGTCCAAGCCGCCATTGCTGTTGTTAAACAATTCAGAAAGGGAGAAATCTCAAAAACAAAGGCCATACTCGACATCCAGGCAGCCCTCACTTCTGGAGAGGATGAACCCTCCAATGAAGAGCTTGTCGGTGCCCTGTCATCCTACATCAGCATCCTGGACGACATCCAGCAGTCTTCTGGAGAGAATCAGTCCAGGGGATCAGCATCTTTCACTCGAGTTCCAAGAGCCTCTAAACCAAAGGCTCCTATCCAACACTCTTCCTCATCGCCCACTTCCTCCTCCAACCAGGCAGAGCCAGACCCTGATGTCGACTTCATTCCTGCCTCAGGCGACCCAGCAGACTCGAAGGAACAGCACCAAGTCGACTGAGAAGGGGAGGAGTCAGAAGAGGGGTCCAAGAAGCGCCACAGGCCCTCTGTCAATGAGGGGCTCTTCCCTTGGAAAGGGGCCACTTCAGTCCTCAGAGCTGAGCTCGAGCCAGAAGTCCAGCAGTGCCTCAACCTCCTTGATGACTGGTCAGCAGACCCCACATTTGTTGTCAGAAAGATCCTGCTCTCTCCTGGATGCCCAGATTTCCCCCCAGACCCACTGAGTGGCTCAACATTGTCAAGGGATATGCAGTCAACATTTCCAAAGTCCTTGGAGTGCACTACTCCTCTGTTGTCGAGGCCCATGGATATGACAGTATCACCCCTCTTAGGCCTGAACCCTTGAAGGCCATTAGTGAGGAAAAGAATGTGGAGTGGAGGAGCAGAGTCTGAAAGTCCGGAGCATGCTGAGCTATGGTATAAATTCTGTCGCGTCCACTTTTTCATCCTTACCTTCCTATCACCAACATGTCCGACACATATGACTACCTCAAGTCCTGGTCCGATGAACACATCACTGAGGTCGACATGGACAATGACACTCAGCACAGTGAAATTCATGGAGTACTGGCGATAACTCAAGGAGAAAGAAAGAAAGCAGAGGTGGAGGAGCACCACTGAGCGTTGGATGCAACGCGCAAGGCAGAAGCACAGGTGTGACGCCAGATGGAGGAGGAAGAGGAGAAGCGGAGGGTGGAGGAGTTGCACATGGAGAAGGCACGCAAGGAGGTGGAGGAGTTTGCCAAAAAGAGGGTAAGTGGCGACTTGACTATGCTCACTGTGTACTGACCACCACAGGCCGAATAAGTCCAAGTGGAGCAGGGCTCCAGAAGGAAAGGTAAGGGGGTCGCATGCGGGAGGTGCGCAAGGACAGGGACAGAGTGCATGCTCGGAGAAGGCAAGGCAATGGTGTGTATGGGTGCCAGCAGGTGAGGCAGAGGTGTGAGAAGCCTGGAGAGGAGGGGACGGAGAAGAAGGTGGTCCGACTGAGGAAGAGGAGGAGGAGGAGGAGGAGGAGGAGGTGCTGAAAGGCAGCCAGAAGAAGAAGGTGAGGACAGAGTGAGAGCCTAGAGGGAGCAGAGGGAGGAGGGAGGAGCAGGAGGAGTGGACACTCCAACAGGAGCTCTGTGACTTTGGTAGGCAGTTCCTTGTTTGGTGGGACTGGCAGAACCATCACCTGGAGCAGCAAAACAAGCTGCTAGGGCAGCTTGTGGAGCTGAAGTCAAAGGAGGTCTGGAGTGCAGGGTTGGAGGATGAGGACGAGGACATTGACATGGAGTTGGAGAGGGAGGAGTTGGGGAAGCTGATGGTGGAAGATGGATCGTGAAGGTTGGAGGAGTGACCGCCATTGTGGCTGGTCTGATGGCGGAGGTGGAGAAAGCAGAGAGAATGGAAGGGCTAGAGGTGGGGTCGGAGTCACAGTCACAGTTGTCAGAGGACTTGGAGAAGGAACCAGCAGAAGGGATGGACAAAGGAGTTTAAGAATGAAGACCTTGTACTGCTAGTTAGGAGTTGCAAAATGCAACAATAAGTTGGACTCAAACATGGGACAGAGCGGAGTAGACCTATCAAAGGCCAGAGTGAGACAGCAGAGTCCCTATTCCCCTCTTAGGAAGACAACTGAGAGAGGGAGGTAGAAGGAACTCTATGAAGCGGAGGAGGCAAAGGCATTGCTAGTGCCCTAAGAAAGGGAGAGTAAAGGAGGTCGGATTGAAAAACGGTAGATTGGAGATGGCAGAGTGAGCCAAAGGAACAAATAGGCAAGGCTGTCATGATAAAACAGATGAGGTATTGCTCCAAACCCTGTCACTCAATGGAGTGAAGTGGGAGAGTCAATGGTATCCAGAAACAAGATGACAGTTTTCTTCCAATGAAAATGACACATAGTCAACAGAGTTGATCACCGGAGTTCTGAGAGAGGGTGGAGGTATGGGTCTGGAGATAAGGCCAGAGTTAGGGCCGGAGTTCATAGAACAATCCGGAGGAAATTGCCATCAAGACGAGAGAGACAGAGTGTGCAATGTGGAGTGCAGAGCACAGAGGGGAGAGAGGTAGAACTCGTTGGAATCTATACTAGATGTCCAGGTTAGCGAAGCTTGTTGGAGGTGATATATCCACACAAGGTCTGGAGGTTTGGGGTGTCGGAGGAGAATGGAGATGGACCAGACTGGAGGTCAAGTCTGGAGAAGGATGGAGATGACTGAAGTGGTCAAATCCAGAGGAGAGAATGGGGGTGTCCAGGACATGACTGATAGTCAGAGGTCCAGAGGTCGGAGGAGATACCAATATCATCAAGAAGTCAATGGTAAAGGACATTGACACGAAGACACAGTCTTCCAATGTCCAACAGATGATGGTGAAGGTACCTGTGGAATTTTCAGAGGAAATAAGCAGAGGTGCTGGAGATTCAGCGAGTTGGAGCCGAGTTGCTACCCAGATCATCATGGAGGTCAATGGTAAAGGACATTTGACACAAAGACAAAAGTCTCCCAATGTCTGACAGATGACGATGAGGGAAACAGGGGGAGAGAAGAGATGTTGGAGGTTGTTTAGCTGGAATTTGCTGAGCAATGGGAGTCAATATTGGACTACCCAAGGCTCAGAGACTGGAGATGCCGGACTAGAAGTGAGAGGACTTAGGTCAGTCCCTCACTTTGTGGCCAGCAGACCATAAACGAGACAGAGGTCGAGGTTGAAACATCATTGATGCTCGACAGTAGAGAGCTTTCCATCTGGTTCTAGCTTGAAAGCTGGTTCAGCAGCTTCAGGGTCAGAGTCCTCAGAGTTCTCGGAGATAAAAGAATGTGGGTTGGGAAGGTCAGATGAGGGATCAGGATGGCCGGAGTCAGAGATGGACTCAGAGATGGACTCAGAGTCAGAGGTAGGCTCCGAGTTGGAGGGCATTGTGCAGGAGAAGGTCAGAGCAGAGATGATTTGGGTGGTGTGGCTGGTGGCAAAGGTCTGGCAATTAAGCTCAGACTTATGTTCCCAATAGTGCACATTAATGGACTGTGCAAGAGAACACACAAGTCCAGTAATGTATGCAGCTTACCAACACAGGAGATTTTGTCCTTGATGTGGTCTGGAAGTCCAGAGAAGAAAAGGTGCTGGAGAGAGCACCATCTCCATAACCTTGGAGTTTGCATGCTAAGCAGTTAAAGTCCACCATGTACTTGTTGAGCTTGCTAATTGCACACTAATTGTTCTCAGCCACATTGTGGCCCTTGTTGTTATGTATCGTTGTTATTGCATTGTCCCATAGAGCCTGCGAGTCCAATGTCTGTTCCCTTCAGTTTCTGACATTGGACTCCAGGTATGTTCCTAGCGCTTCATAGCATAATAATATCAGTTTCTGACATTGGACTCCAGCTGTCTGATCCAGCTGTCTAACAGGTTATGATCCCTGCACCCTAAACTATGGCATGGACGCAAACCGGATGTTTCGCATCTGCGAGTCTGGGGTTGCACCGCTTATGTGCATGTGCAGAAGGACAAGCATCCAGCGCCGCACCCTCATTATGAGAAGTGCGTCTTCATTGGATACCCGGATGGCTACAAGGGGTGGAAGTTCTACAATCCCACCACAAAGTGCACAGTGATCTCAGAATGTGCTGATTTCAACGAACGTCCATCTGTTGCTACAATAACTCCCAACACTGTGCCTGCAGTCCCATACACCGCACCTGACCTCCCTGGTGATGTCGATGATGACCCTCCACTTGCTGGTCCAGAGATGCCATCTCCTCAGGGGGAGCAAGATGCACAGGACGCCGAGGAGCCAGCACCTCTTCCACCAGCGCCGATTCCACCTGCTACCGCCACCAGCACCTGCCAGAGCACCTAGCCCTGTTGGTATTGGGGCTCAGCTGCCCACCAGAAATCGTCAGCCACCTCGTGAATGGTGGAAACTGAGTCCTGCCCAGTTGGTTGACGATGCGGACGACTCTGACGACGAAGAAGCAGATATAGCTCAGTCCTTGGCTGCTTGTTCCCCCCATCCTAGGTCATTTGCAGATGCCCAGCGCAAGACCGATGCTTTGGAGTGGAAAAAGGCTGCTTTGGCTGAATTGGAGGCGCACAAGGCCAATGGGACATGGATTCTGGTACCCCGACCCAAGAACCGGCCAGTTATTGGTTCAAGATGGGTGTTTACCCAGACATATTGGGCCGATGGCTTGTTCAAGCGTTACAAGGGTTGTCTGGTGGCTCAGGGATTCTCACAACGTCCAGGCTTTGAGTATCTCGAGGTCTTTGCACCCACTGTCCGCCTTCCAACCCTTTGTTGAATATGGTAATTGCGCACTAATTGTGTCAGCCACATTGTGGCGCATTGTTGTTATGTATGGTTGTTATTGCGTCGTTCCATAGAGCCTGTGAGTCCAATGTCTGTTCTCTTCAGTTTCTGACATTGGACTCCAGGTATGTCCCTAGCGCTTCATAGCATAATAATATCAGTTTCTGACATTGGACTCCAGCTGTCTGATCCAGCTGTCTAACAGGTTATGAGCCCTGCACCCTAAACTCTCGCTTTCGACTCGCATTCAAGGCAACTTTATTTTCATCCATTCGAAACTCCGCTACATCCACTTTCTGGACACTCCATTTCGCCCTACTTCCTCACCATGGCCTCTGAGCAACACAACCACCGCATTCAGCCTCTTAATGGCAACAACTACACTACCTGGAGCGAAGAGATGAAAGCACTCCTGCATTCCAAAGGCCTCTGGCGCCTTGTAGACGGCAAAGAGACGCGCCCCAGCACACCAGCCAAGGAGCAGGAGGCCTGGGATATCAAACAGGACCGGGCTACTGGAGAGCTGATGCTCAATCTGATGCCGGATCAACGAGTTCACATTCGGACTCAACAGGACGACCCCACTGCCGCTTGGAAGGCGCTGGAGACGCTCTATGTGCAACAGAAGGCCAGCACTCGTTTCGTCGCATATGACGAGTTTTTCACCATCAGAAAGCGCCCTGATGAGTCCTTACCTGCCCTCAGTGCTCGAGTCGAGCAGGCCATGGCCAGGATTCAGCAACTGCGGCCAAGTACCTTCACATTGAAGACTTTGGACGATGAACTGAGTTGTATGGCCATGATGCACGCTCTGGGCGACGAATACAAGCATTTCACCTCGTCACTTGCCCTTCTCACTGATCTCGACATGGACAAGGTCAAAGTGGTGTTCCAGACTGAAGAGATCAATCGTCGCCCTCGCCCTGAAGCCTCTGCATCATCTGCGCTGTCCGCATCCACCTCTATATGTCGCTGCAACCCGGCTTCATCCTGCGTGTTCTGTGACAAGGCCGGACACTGCCAATGCAAGTGCTATGCACTGCAACGTGCCAAAGATAACTACAAGTCATCGAAGCGCTCTGGGAAGCGGCCCAACCAGGCCAATACCACCTCTGCTACTCCAACAAGCCCATTGACGACGTCGACAACAGACACAGCCAATGTGGCCGCTCAGGATGTGGCGGAATGCGCTGGAAATGCAAGTCTCCGTTCAATTGATCCCTCTGATCCCCTCTCGCCTCTCCAACTCGATGCTGACGTCGATTGGAATGCAGACACAGGGGCCACTTCTCATATGACACCTCATCGTCATTGGCTGCACAACTACACCCCCAAACACGTCCCAATCAAACTCGCTGACAATACTGTCGTCTACTCAGCTGGTGTCGGGTCTGTGGTGTTCCATCCGAATCTGGAGGGAAAGAGGGGGAGAGCGATGGAGTTCTCTAATGTCCTACATGTTCCCCACCTCCGCAATAATCTCCTGGCTGTCCTGTACTTAACTCGTCGTTCAGCCTTCATTGTGAATATCAATGCAACCCACATGTCTTTCGCTCGATCTGGTGGACCACCACTGTTCATCGCCCCCATCAATGACCACAATGCTGCGTTCTTGGACGGTGTGACAGAGCCGATTACAGAGTTTGCGAACCCAGTGACCACTCTCCCACTCGACTTGTCGCTCTGGCATCGCCGACTCGCCCATCACAACCTCACTGATGTGAAAGCGTTCATTGAGCGTAATCTGGTCACTGGCATGCAGCTTGATGTGAAAACTGCGCCAGACCTGATCTGTGAACCATGCCTTGCTGGCAAGATGCATGCAAATCTGTTCCCAAGCAGCTCCTGGTGTGCTTCTCGCCCTCTGGAGCTGGTCCACTCTGACGTTCACGAAGTTCCCTATCGCTCCTTCTCTGGGTTCCGCTATTGGGTCACATTCATCGACGACTACTCGAGATATCGCTTTGTTCTGCCCATTCGTGCGAAATCAGACGTTTTTGCCGCTTTCAAGCAGTTTAAGGTGTTTGCAGAGAACCAGACAGAGCGCAAGATCAAGACTCTGAGGGACGACAAGGGAGGGGAGTATATGAGCAATGCGATGCTCGAATTCACAAACTCTTGTGGCATTGAGCGCCAGCACACTGTTCAAGCACGCCCCCAGCAAAACGGCGTCGCAGAGCGTGCAAATCGCGTGCTATCTGAGCGCATCACAGCCATGTTGAAGGAATCTGGGCTTGCTATGGTGTTCTGGGGTGAAGCGCTTGCAGCGCTCATTCATGTCTGGAATCGCTGTCCCACAGCTGCCCTAGACAATGCCACGCCCTACGAGCTGTGGAATGGACGCAAACCGGATGTTTCACACCTCCGAGTCTGGGGCTGCACTGCCTATGTCCATGTACAGAAGGACAAGCGTCCTGCGCTGCGCCCGCACTATGAGAAGTGCGTCTTCATCGGATACCTGGATGGTTATAAGGGGTGGAAGTTCTACAACCCCACCACAAAGCGCACAGTGATCTCAGAACGCGCTGATTTCGACGAACGTCCATCTGTTGCTGCAATAACTCCGAATGCTGTCCCTGGAGTCCCATACACTGCACCAGATCTGCCTGGCAATGATGATGAAGATGGTCCGACCGCTGCTCCAGAGATGCTGCCTCCTCAAGGGGAGCTGGACGACGAGGACGCCGAGGAACCAGCACCTCTTCCGCCAGCACCACTTCCACCTGCTACTCCGCCACCAGCGCCTGCACGAGCACCCAGTCCTGTTGGGATTGGGGCTCGCCTGCCTGCCAGGAATCGTCAGCCGCCTCGCGAATGGTGGAAACTGAGTCCTGCCCAGTTGAGCGGTGATCCGGACGACTCAGATGACGAAGAAGCGGATATTGCTCAGTGCATGGCTGCTAGTTCGACTCACCCTAGGTCATTCGCAGATGCCCAGCGCAGGACTGACGCCTTGGAGTGGAAAAAGGCTGCTTTGGCCGAATTGGAGGCGCACAAGACGAATAGTACATGGATTCTGGTGCCTCGCCCCAAGAACCGACCAGTTATGGGTTCCAGATGGGTGTTTACCCAGAAATATCGTGCAGACGGCTCGTTTGACCATTACAAGGGCCGTCTTGTCGCCCAGGGACTCTCCCAACGCCCGGGCTTTGAGTGCCTCGAGGTCTTTGCACCCACTGTCCGCCTTCCTACCCTTCGCAT
>JBBPQL010000167.1:0-45587 GCA_038092515.1 Boletus subparvulus | reverse complement strand
AGTGGGTAATGTTTTGGGGTCAAGTTGGAGAAAACATTTAATTCCTCCATGACCTGTGGTCAGAATATGGAAAAGAAAATAGGTATAGGTAGGTTAGACTCTGGGTGATATGGCCCTAAATTAGCTAACCAATCGGACCGTGGGAATGTTGTCAAATATGGAAACTCGGGTCCAATGCACACATAGGTATGTACATACATACATAGCACTAGTGAGTTGGATGGGGAGAGATATATTCATAACTCCTCTATCCTTTGGTGAAATGATATGAAACTTGGGGAATATGTAGATGATACTATTGGTCATCTATCCCTGTTGTGTCAAGAGATTCCCATCATTGGATGTTTTGGGGAATTCACTCATTCGAATATATGTCTGACTTTGCATGGAATCTTTTCTATGTAGGTCAGCGCCATTCAGCGTCACATCCAATCATGGTGATGATCAATGATGATCAACTTTCCTGTCCCTGTTCTGTCCCCATGTCGTGTACATTTTCCTTTGCTTCTGTTTTGAGGCATTTGGTGTCGCAATGGTGGCTGCCAGATCCTGGTCTACTGTCTCACCCTTCGTGGGCATTCCTCGCTGCACTTCACATCCGGAGGAGAACTCTTGTATTAGTAAGGGCCTTGCTCATTGGTGCAAAGTTCAGCCAGTCTGCAAGAGCTTCTGAGTACCAGACCCTGTGACAAATTCAATCAATCATGACATCAATGCTTCCTGGGCCTGTATTGGTGGCACTGGAGATCTCATGGAGGGTTGACACTTGAGACTATTTACATCACAAGTAAGCCTAGGTCGAGCTTGGAGCCCTTTCCACTGCAATCCCAACAAGTCCAAATGGTTTGTCTGAATCGATGTGTCCAATGCATGGTGCATCATGGTGAGCCAGCCCATCTGCATTAAATTCCATAACTCGTTATTAGTACTTCCATGATGAGGCTGACACCATTGCCAGTGGGAGGGAAGAAAGTAGGCACCACTTTACTTTTTGGACGACCTGACCTGTGTTGCAGCCTAATTGGCAGCCAGGCCTGAGTACTGAGTGGTCCACAATACTCTTCATGATTCAATCATTGGTGTCCTTCAAAGTGCCAGTGTGTCAAACAGTTAAAGGACTACTACTAGTAAGTATGTCATTCTTGGGTGTGTGTTGGGACTTATTAGTAGGTCACCAGCAAAATGGACTGGCACTACCCCAAAATTGAATATTGATCCATCACCGGCACCTCCCAGCAGTGTTTGCTGTAGTACTGGTATCCAAAAATATTGGTATCGTTGGAGGACCTTCCCCAAACGGTTCACTTCGCGGCGCCACATATATAGGCCAACATGGGCGTCTTTCATAGTCATCTCGAGCCTCCTTTATCCTCCCTTCATCATGTCTCAAACACTGGGGCAGATGTATCTCACTTGTGTGTGGTTGGAGGCCATTTTCTATGGTATGTCGCTTATGACCAGACCTCTGGCCGTCATATACTAACTAAACACTTCGTAGGCGTTAAGTGGGTGATCATCTCGTGCACTGGAGGTCCAGCTGAAGCATGTACAAGTTGCATGTTATTTGGATTCTGTATTCACGTTTTGACATCGAGTGCGACGTCATCTCGCAGGTGATCTCCGCTAGCTCCTAGTTTGATTAAGCGCTGATCAATGGAGAATATTCCAGAGTTCTCACTGCAGCTATCGTGCAATTTTCGTTATCTACCGCTCATGTTATCGTCACGCTGATTGAACTGCTCCAAGCTTTCGCCCCCAGTGTTAATCCTGATGTGTACTACTCGGGTCGGGGGGTGAATAATGTGTTTATTGTTGGGTTTTACATCTACGTCATAAACGTAAGCTACTTGCCTTTGACTAAATACCATGGATGAATCGACAGTAATCGATTTTAGACATTTGTGCAAGAGCTGCTGCTGGTATGTGTTTCCCCATCGCTAGATATGACTCTGCTGATTCTGCGTTGGCAGATATGGCGGTTATACGGTCTCTGGGGACGGAGATTCGGAGTTTGCATCGTTCCGGTATGTATCTCCTGGCATCATTCTGGCCGAATGTTGTTTTGAGCTCGAATGATAGTTGATTCTCTGGGCTGCACATGTCTGTAAGTGTCGATCGTTGAGGGTGACAGAGGCTGGGTATTCAACGACAATTTTTTTCAAGGCATCGCGACAGTCGCTGTATCCAGCTTTATACCAACCACGGGCACGGGCACATCCCAGAATGTACTTGCTTTTGGCTTGGCTGGATGGGGGCTCGAGACTGCTACGAACCTAACGGCAAACTTTGGAATTGCGTACCGTCTCTGGAAGGCGGAGCGTAGAACTGCACCGTTGGGCGCGCAGAGACTAAATTACCAAAGCACTATGCTCTTAATAGTGGAGTGCGGAGCGCTCATCACGACGTGTACGGTGATCATGTTTGGTCTATTTGCATCTGGCCACGAGTCCGGAATCGTGGGTGTTGGCATTGCGACACAAGTTGCGGTGAGCCATTTCCTAGGTTTCGTTGCGCGCATGACTGACGAGAGGTTGCAGACTATATCACCCTTACTTGTTGTCGTGCGCATGGGCCTTGCTCGGACTCGATCACTGGCACGTCCTAGTGGTCAAACAACAAGTAATACTTATCCTCTGGAAATTAATGTACTTCGCACGGAGAACATAGCCAGCGATCATAACACGCAAGAGACAGGAAAACCTTAGGGTGGTCCCCCGGGGGATGGGGTATAAAACAAGGCCGAGGAAATAATGTGACCCGAAAAGTAGTTATTACATTAGCACTGCATCAAGGATAGATGCCATTAATCAAGATGACACTTAGTAGGCTTGTTCAGCAAAATTAGCTCCTGATGGTGGATGGCCTTGCATTTCTTCCTCAGTTACACAGAATAATAAGATGCGGTAGCGACACAACCAAGGTCAAAGTAAAACATACCGCGGCACGTATCACCTTTAGTCTTCAATCACATCCATCACAGCCAACTTCGACGTTTCGGCATGAAGCAGTTTCGATTCCTGAACGGCGAAGCGGCCCGAGTTCTCCGGTATGTCTGACAGCTCATCCTGGTGATCAGTTTCCTTTCCAACTGCAGCGTCTTCCTGCAACACGGATGCGCCTGATTGGAAAGATTCGGTAAGTGAACTAACGGTCGTCACCGCCATATCCAGCACGGCCTCGACACGTTTCCTTAGAGCTTCGTTCGAACTGGTCACGACCTAGGGGCACGCCAGTATCACTATTAACATTGACAACCCAACATGCTGAAAGGCATACCAAGGAGACGAGATTTATGTGTGCGTCAGCATCATCAACGCGGACAATCAATGCTGGGTCGCGGCTTGTATCTCCCCCTTGTTCGTTCTCTTGCTCCTCTTGCTCGGTTTCCTCAGGCATGTGCAGTTCCACTTCCCCAAAATGCGCCTCGAAAAACCAGGCAAGGCGTTGTATTCGAGTGTACGATGACTCCGAGTCAGAATCAGCATGAGGGTGCTGATGCGAGCATGCTTGAGTCGTAACTACGTCGAAAGCGAATGGCCGTTAGCGATAGAAACGGATGGTATGTTTGACACGCACGTTTCACGGATGCTGGACTCTTGTCAATCCCCGTAATCAAGGCCAGCGTGGAATCGGCGATCATATCGCTGCTCGCACCCGAATCCCATTCCAGCGTTAATTCGTGTTCACCCGAATGCTTCACGTCAACCACACCCATAACCTAGAACTGATTTCAGTGGTGGCGTCGCCTAGGCTGAAAAGACTCACCCTCATCGTAGGGACGCCATTTTTGTCCAGGCCTTCTTCCACGCTGCCATACATTCCCTCTAAATGCCACCGTACCAAATCCCAACCGACGCCAAGTACAACTCTCTGCCTCTGTGTCACGATCGTCGTCGATAGTCCAGCAAAGTCTCGGAGGTCACGGGGGTCAAGAAGCGTATAGGAATAATCTTTTGATACAAGGAGGCCGGAGACAATGTCTCCCTCCTGCGGTGCTTTCGACGCCAACGTACCGATAGCCTGTTTCAAATGCACCGTCTAGCAGAGTAGGCAACTGGTAGTCACGACTTACTTTTGCAACACGCTCGCCACGGAAAGAGAGCTCGAGTGTCTCTAGGTTTCGTGGGGTATGAATTTTGACATCTTCGTCACGATCCTTGTAGCGAGCCGTCATGGCAGCACGCAGACGGCCCATTGCAGTCTGTTCTCCGTGAACGAGGACCTGAAGGTTCCCAAGTGTTCACTAAACCGATGCTTTGGATGTCTGGGATCAGCACTCACAACATGTTGCGCCTTGACCTGCTCGATAAACTCCGAATTTTGCGAATAATCAACATGGGCGCTGAATGAAATGTAATCCACGGAAATTTTACGCGGGATTGAGTGCCCCTTTAGGGAGATAATCTCTTCAGGTTCCGTCATGATATCCTAGACAGTTTTGAATCAATGATAAGCTGAGGTCCTTCGAACATTAAGATGGAAAACGACATGTGACATTTCGACAATACGATACACGATGAGCGAGCAAGACATTGAAAATTAGTTCCATTCCAACTACCACTCACCCGAGCGAGTGTGCCCTCGATGGAATATCCGGTAATAATAAGACCGTTCCTCGGATCCGGAGCCCATAGTTCGAGTAGCTCGCGACTAGGTCCTGTTTGTAAGAATCCCGGGCTGGCAAGCACAACACACGGAGGGCCTTCGGCTATTTTCCGTTCCCATCCTCGGGGTTGAGGAAGATTAGAGATATGTCTACGAAAGATATAGCATGGTGCGGTGGGATCCCAACGACAAGGCTTACTTGAAAACAAACGGGTTGTCTCGTTTCGCAAACCTCGATCGAATGTTTGCGTTCATCGTGTGTATATAGGTTTGGTAAACCGCCATACATTTTCTTGCAAGGCTTGACGCATAGTATATTGGGACATTGTGAAGGTCGGGGTGCTTTTTCCAGTATTCGTCCAGAATGAGAAGAAGTTCCTGGGCTCTCCCAAGAGCGAACGCGGGTAGCAGAACATGCCCTCCGCGCCTGATTATAGAGTGTACCAGGCTCGTGAAACGTAGTTCTTTTTCCTCTCTTCCTTCCAGACTTTGTACTCCATACGTACTCTCGACGATGAGTACGTCAGGGCGAATTGGAGGAATCTCCGCTTTGACCAGGTGACGATCCTCTTCGCGAGAGTAGTCGCCAGTGTAGAGAATTCTAAGACCTGCAATGTCAATCAAGTACATACAAGCTCCCAGCACGTGTCCTGCGTGATACGGCGTGAAGGAAACACCCGGACATGGTGTAATTAACTGATGTGCGGAGACTGGGATGATGGAAGAGAGCGACATAGACAGCTCTAACGGTGTGAACAAGGCATCGGAGGATGAAGAGCTGGGTTTATACATTTGAATGCGAGGTCTATGACAGACACACACAGACAACAAACCTCATACGAACAAAGTCTTGCATCATGAATTTGTGTACAGCCTTTGTTGGATGTGTCATGTACACTTTGCCTTTACCGTCCTTGAAATTGGTCTGCGAAAAAGTCAACCGTAGTAAGACATAGATGATACATCCAACACGACCTTCTCCATAATGTAGGTGAGTGCAGCGGCATGGTCAAGATGAAAGCTTTATGTGTCGCGAATAAGTGTTCGACCTAGACGACAATTCATAACGTACTGCGTGATTAAAATGGCATCCACGGTACTCCAGTCAAGCTCGTCGACGAATGGGAGAGATGCCATCCCGCTATATGCAGGGTGAACCCCAGCGTCGCAAACTATAGTTTTTCCTCTGTATTGGAGTACACAACAAGACCGCCCGACTTCTTGACCAGCACCAAGCAAAGTCACACTCAGAGTCGGAGTGTCTGCCATTGTTCTGAGTCTCGTTGGGTCCCAACTACTTCAGTTTGCACCGTGTCTTCCTGGAACTTGGGGCCGCGTCAAAAAGTTGGCAAGACAAGCAAAAGTGTTAAAAGCAGCTATCGAGCCTTGCATACGGCGAACGCGGCAGAATTCAATTTCCACCAACGACCTGGCTGACGTAAGCGACTCATCACAATCCACCATCGCAAAGTCATATGGGGCATAAGTCTAATTCCGCCAAAGCTCGGTCCAGCACGAGCAAGAAAATCATTGATGTCAAGCAGTTTGCGAAGAAAAAGCAGAAATGGTCCAGAGATCGATCAGAACGCATCCGGGATGCTCTGAACCGTGATGCGGACCTCTTGTACAACGTACGTACCCAGGCTCAAGAGAACTTGAATAGTGGCATATGACACGATCAATCATATTCTAGTCCTTGCATAATTCATCTACGGTGCCATCATTCATTCCCCAGACAGATTCCGTCGTCTCGCTGGCAGAAAGCATGCAGGGTCTAGGGAGATAGCAACGTGAGTTGCCAATGATCGGTTCTGTACCGCCATGACTTTGCTCGTTAAGGGAGAGGCTGAGCCATTGACTAATGGTCCGGTCCATGTGCCCCCTCTGTGTCACCGTCTCGTCCAAAGCTAGAGTGACCTTTCTACGGAAGACGGGAGCAGGGAAGGAACGACTTTCCTTTGTTGAGGTACTAGGAAGGTGATCGTAGCACAATTCCCTTATCAAATCCGATAAAAACCAAGATGAATTCTCGCAAAGCAAGTCGCTTTAAGGTTTCCGAAGCTCTCGTACGAATATTTGTCCTAACTATCCTAGTCCGTTCTCCCAAGGATACCCTTTCCTGTACATCTCCTCTCACTTTCAAGTTCCGATGCATGGCCCCCACGTCCCAACTCGTGTACCCTGGACAGTCCGACGCGTCAAAGGAATCCCGCCGTAGATGTGCCATCCGCATACAGGGATGGTAAGTTTGACGTACTGTGCTAGGGTGGAAGTGCGAGGTCTTGATGTTATTTCTATGGTTCTGACCATCCCATGACGCTAGGCGATCGGCTGCATCCGTCCGTGCTCTCTGGTTGTGTGCACGGGATAGAACGAGGCTGAACTAACGAGGAATCAGGAGGCCGATCGAGCGACCAAGCGTAGCATTTTTACTCGTGCAAGGAAACATGTCGGCGCAATCGGGGGTCGAACCCTCAGGCTTGACATTACGTTCTAAGGGTACATGGACCGTTTGCAAATTTCCCCCCATGACAGTAAGTTTACTATGTGCCACGCCAAACGCTCCACCCGAGCGCAGTGTGCTTACGGTCGAGTACGGGTAGTATTTGTTCCCCGGGTCATCCGTACGCCAAGTCTGATATACTGCCCTCCAAGACCGTGGAAGAACAGCTTCGCAGCTGGCTGAAATACAGGCAACTACTGTGTTGTTCAAGTTCATGAACCACCTATTGCTTACTACCCTCAACCTTTGTTGGCCGATTCACAAGTACATTCTATCGCTCAGGAGCTATTCAAAATTTTTTTTTTTAAATCCATTTTTGTCCTTGCGGGGTGTACATACCCTATGTAGGACAACACTAACTAGGAGCTAAAGGAACAGTCTGTGTTCCGTCGTATCGCCGGTTCCGCAGATGCCCCGTTTCGGGCTGTAAGGCCCTCAACGGTCCCACCGTTCCTGCCGGCTGGTTTTAGGTGCGCAAACCTTCCTCTCAACGACCTCCGGTATCTGTATTTGGCGATTGGGATGGTTTGGGGTCATATTTGGTAGATGGCATGTGCCCGTCCGCCGGGGCGGATGTGCACGCGTAGGAATGGGGGGAACTATTCAATGTCTACAACAACAATATTCTTATAGTTTTTAGGGTCAGAAAAACATATCTTCCCTCTCATCCCATCAAACATGATACTCTCGTCAAGCCATGTATCCCCGAGATCACTCCATTCGGCGGGCAATAACTTGCCACAATTGATGACCCATTCGTCTTGCCTAGTGTCGATCGTGAACTTCATGACATGATCATTTGGTACCCCTCTATACCCCCTGTAGAAACCCCTTATGTGCCCCTCCTCGGATACATCGACGTATTGAAAGCGGGTTCTATAGTAGCTTGTCGGTATGCCCTCCCTCGGCAACATATAGTGCCGCATTTCGACGGTCATTGGTGAGACATCGTCAGCGCAAGGTTCGGGGAGCGTCAGATCGATGCGTGCAATCCGAAGATCACCACGGCGACTGCTGTAATCTAGAAGCCTCAGATGTGTAGCCCCAGTGATGGGGTCAACGAGAGGCTTCAAGACATCGACACTCAACCCTTGGAAATGTTCCACTGTGACACCTTCGTGGGTGAGGCAAAGGACACGGTTACCACTCTCTACATCAGGAGGAAGTGCGAATACTTGTATGACGGCATGCTTGTGAAAATTGCCGAGAAAGACAATGTGCGTGTCTGTGAATGCGATCTGAGTGCCCATCAGGTAGCTGTCACGCCGAATGTACTCGAACGTTTCGTTCTGTGTGGAACCACGTTACTCGACGTGCGTCACTCGTATGAACCAGCACGTACCAGTGCAACACGGAACTCGGGAAGCTCATAAAATACACGTGTTCGCATATCAAACACCAGGTGCCCAGGTTTGGTCGAGATAAAGAGAAATGGTGACTTTCCAGCACGAAGTGCCTCCCCGACAGCCTTGTGCAAGTATTTGCCTGCAGGACCATCAATGACAGCTGAGTCGACCAGCTCGCCAGTCTCGTCATTCAACCGAAACTCCAACAGCTTCCTGAAAGAGGATTCATGAAAACATGAAAACAACGTCCAAGAAAAGGCCCAAGACGATCGAGAAGCCAAGTTTAGACATACCACCCTGACGACTCCATCGGACGGTACTCCGGCTTGAGCAACACGTACGCGACACACTGTCCCTCCGCAGATACCATAGAACACACGTCCCACGAGGACACCTCCGGTTTGTCTTGCTCCCACAAGACGCGCTGTGCACCAGTCTCGGTATCGTGTAGCAAGAATCGTCTAGTCAGTTCGCAAGCAATGAGCCATCGTCCGTGAATGAGTTTAGGAGGCGTGGTCGGTTCCCCTTTCAGTTTGATCTTGACCCACGATATGTCTCGCATGGGCCGTGTCGTCCATGACTGCGCGAGCCGTGCTGATTTGACAAGGTTTCGCTCGAGTGACGCATTGGATTGAGAGGGAAATGGACCAGGCGGACAAGGGAAAAGCGCATCTGCATACATGTTTTTCCAAAGCACACGATCATAGGTGAGGGTGCGGAACCACATTGAAACCTGTCAGAGAAGGGCATAAGTATACTATATGACTGGAACTCGCAGAGTAAAGTAAACTCGCTGTTCGCAATTGGACAATATCTTGAGGGTCCATGTGATAGAAAATCTGGTGAATAAGTTCTGCTGGAAGGATGCACTGGGCAGTCATATTTGTCGATTACAACCAATAACTTGACTTGGGGGTCTCCGATGCACTTGGTGAACACTTACATTCCCATAGTCATGTGATCAGAAAAAGCCCTGGACTTGTCCGATCGCGAGTGTATGACGTTATAACTTGCCTACTCGCTACCATCTATTTTTTATCTATTGTCTACCAGAACTCAACTTGAAGGAACAAATGGAGCTAGCTCCAGAGTGTCTATCACCAAACGTGCCCATCCAGCGGGCATTAGAGATTCTCCGACGTCTCTCGACTTCGTGATCAAGATTTTCGATCCTCACAAACCTGTATATTTGGCACATCCCACGCTTATATCTTCCAAGTAAGTATAGCACAAACAACAGGGAAACATCGGAAGTTTCTTGATCTTGTCTACGATAACAGACGCGGCGGGGAGCAAATCATGCGATGGATCATGGAACTCCATGTGGTTAAACTCGTGATGAAGAAAAGATGGCCGTAAGCAGGGCAGGATGCAGATTCGCTGTGATGTGAGTTGGCTATAAAGATGTTATTACAGTCTGGTCACCACTGAATGTCAGCGCCCTCTGGGCATTCATGGACCCGCAGTGCCGTCTTGTTGAGTTTCACAACACAGAGCGGAGAAATTTAGCCCCACGCTTGGCTCACGTTGAGACTCTCGAGACAGAGGAGTATGAGATTTACAGGGTCACTACGACTCGGAGTGACCGTAGTCTCATACTGTACGGCTGGCACTTTTTTCGTCCGCAAGAGCGGAAGTGCTGAGGTGTGCTGGAAACGATCGAATCAACACTCCAAGAACAGCTTCGCAGTTGAAGCTGAAGGTCTATCGCTCGCTGATTACTCGATGTCTACAATAACCATATTCTTATAGTGGTGAATAGGGTTAGCAAAGCGTATCTTCCCTCTCATCCCATCAAACATGATGCTCTTGTTAAACTCCATATCCCCGATATGATCGTTCTCGACATCTTCAAAAAAACGACTCGGATGTCGAGGTATCCCCCTATAGAAACCACTCACGATCCCCTCCGGATACGTCGACGCAGTGAAACCAGGTTGCATGGCGGGTTTTCGGCTCGTCCCTCTTCAGTAACCTATACTCCCGCATTTCGACGGTCATCGGTGAGACCTTGCCAGCACAAGGTTCGGGATCGATGCGTGTGACCTGAGAATCACGACCGAAATGCAAGCTGCAGTCTAAAAGCCTCAGGCGTGTAGCCCAGTCATGGCGATATTCGCTGATTGGAAACCGTCCGAAGGGGTACATGGCGACCGTCGAAAGCGTATCATGTGCATGTCAAACGCTCCACGTGCAGTGAGCACATTCTATCGCTCAGACTACTCAATGTCTACAATAACAATGTTATTTTGTTTCGTGAGGTCAGAGGAGCATATCTTCCCTCTCATCCCATCAAACATGATACTCTCGTTAAGCATCGTATCCCCAAGCTGACTCCATTTGGCAGGCGATAACTCGCCACAATTAATGACCCATTCGTCTTGCCTGGTGTCAATCGCGAACTTCACGACTCGGACATGATCGTTTTCTAGCGCATCTCCAAAAGGTACCATCACCCCATAGAAACCTCTCACGTGCCCCTCCTCGGATGCATCGACGTATTGAAAGCAGGTTTCATGGCGGCTTGTCAGTTCGCCTTCCTTCAGCAACCTATAGTTCCGCATTTCGACCGTCATCGGCGAGACCTCGTCAGCACGGGGTTCGGGGAGGATCAGATCAACGCGTGTGATCTGAAGATCACGGCGGGGATCGGTGTAATCTAAAAGCCTCAGGTGTGTAGCCCCAGTGACGGGGTCAACGAGAGGCTTCAAGGCCTCGACATTCACCAGCTGGAAATCGTCCAGGACGGTTTCGTGGGTGAGGCAAAGGACGTGGTTGCCATTCTTCACTGTAGACCCATCAGGAGGAAGTGTGAACACTTCTATGACGGTCTGATGTCCCGATGAGCTGTAAAAGTGGCTGAGAGAGACGATGTACGTATTTGTGAAGGCGATTCGAGTGTCCTCTAGGACAACGTCGTCGTCCTGTGTGACAGCATCCCTCAGTATCCCCAATTCGGAACCATGTCACTTGACATGCGTCATTCGTGTGAACCACCACATACCAGTGCAACATGAATATCTGGAAACTCGTAGAATACACGTGCTCGCGTATCAAACACCCGCTGAGGGAATGTTGGGATACAGAGGAATGGCGACTTTCCAGCATGAAGACCCTCCGAGTCCATACCATAGCCGAAGGATGCCGGTGAGTATGCAGGACCGTCCATGGCAGCCGAGTCAACCAGCTCGCCAGACTCGTCATTCAACCGAAACTCGAACAGCTTCCTGTGGAGGATTCATAAAAAACGACATCCAAGCAAAGGCCAGGTATAGACATACAACAAGTTGGAAAACGGCCTGGACTCCACTAGCAACCCGAGCAACACATAAACGATACACTGTCCCTCCACAGATGTCATCGAACACACGTCCCACCGGCACGAGGACGCCTTCGGTTTGTCCTGCTCCCACAAAACGCGTGGTGCATTCACCTCCGAGTCGGCATCATATAGCACGAATCGTTCAGGATCCGGTTCGTAGGCGACGAACCATCGTCCGTGGATGAGTTTGGGGGGCTTGCACATGCCAATTTGTTCCCCTTTCAGTTTGATCCTGACGCATGATACGTCTCGCATAGGCCGTGTCGTCCATGACTGTGCGAGCTGTGCTGATTTGACGAGGTTTCGCTCGAGTGACGCAATGGATTGAGAGGGAAATGGTCCAGGAGGACGAGGGAAAGGCACATCTACATACAAGTTTTTCCAAAGCACAGGATCGTAGGTGAGGGTGCGAAACCACCTTGAAACCTATCAGAGAAGGGCGTAAGTATACTAACCGGAACTCGCAATGTAAATCGGGTTCACTGTTCGCCATCGGACGATATCTTGCGGGTCCGTGTGATAGAAAATCTGGCTGATAAGTTCTGCTGGAAAGATGCACTGGGCACTCATTTTCGTCGATGACAACCAATAACTTGACTTAGGGGCCTCCCTGGTGGCGGTTATTGGTCTCCGCCGGTGGCGCTTAGATGCAACACCTCGTTTTATTGTACGCGTACATACATGTATCAGGAATCGACACCTCGTTTGCCGTTTAGCAAAAGTTAGCAAAGTCTTCCACCTCGGCATCTTCATAGAGCACTAAAAGTCAACGTGTGAAATAAAGAAGAGAAAAATCAAAGAGATCAACATGTTATCGCTCGTACATACAACAAATCCATACGTAGGGTGTAAAAAGAAAAGAAAAGTAGAAAGAGAAAGCTCGTGCATCTTACATGTCCTCGTAGTGTGCTTTGGGTGAACTGATGGACAGTTTTCCTTGTAGTTTCCGTTGCCGTAGGTTCTTCACTTCCGTGTTGATCAGGTCGCGGAGGCGTTCGAGGTCTAGGCTGCGCTCGGCCCGCGAGCCCATCAGCACGTTGCGCCAAATACCAGCGGCGGCGACCGAGTTGTCGATATTGAGTTGCATCGGCCGGTGAAGGCGGACCATCTTTTGCATCAAATGATCAGGGTTCGCATAGATTGCGCCTGGCCATGCAACTCGGATGGCGAACCACCAACCAAGGGGCTAAGCTAGAGTCAGCAGGTTCAGAGAGGATCCAGAATTGCACTCACCCGGCCATCGGGTAGCGTTCGTTCAGGGTAGGAATCATACGTGGTCAATGCACCATCCGGCAAGGAGAATCTGCGGGACCAAGGTTGGCTCAAAAATCCCACAGAACCAAGGAATAGGTCACTTGCCTGTGCACGACCCAGTGGTTCGCGTCCGAGCGATGCTTCGCAAGTACAACGATCAACCGCGGAGCACCATCGAACCCAAACGGCGCCCACAGTTCCCTCAACATTCCACACGCATCTCCGTGTCGTCCGTTAAACACTGCAGTGCTGATAGCATCTGCCATGTTGGGCGGTACGAACAATCTATCCACTTTTCCTCCAGGAACGTCTGTCATGCGACTCCTCACGTAGCGCTTGTACGTTTGCGTAGACCAAATGCTCAGAGCCACCTCATCGACTTGTTGTCCTCGGGTGGTGCTCGTATGGGCCGCATCAATCTCGCCCATTGGCCAGATAATAGCCCAACTAAGCAATCGTTGGTGAATGCGTTGCCACGGCGGTGGCGTCGCTTCGTTGGTTTCGTGGGCAGAGTTCCAGAGCTGCGAGCTTTGTGAAGGAACAAGTTCCCGTCTGGTCACTTCTTGCGGGAGAGGTGGCAAGGGAGGAGACGGGCCGCGGCGTTCGGTATAGTTGCCGCCGTCCGGAATCTCGGGAAGACCGGACTCGGTAAACGCACCGTGGCCCTCTCCGTACTCTTGATCTTCTCGAGCAACCTCCCATGTCTTGTGAGTGACCGCGGACTGGCTTCCTCCGGGCTTCACTCTCAGTTTGTACAACTCTTCTTCCAGGAATTGTTGTCCAGGAGAATCGTCACGCTCCGCATTCAAATATTCACGAGTCTCCAGTAGGGTGCGTGTTCCGAAATGCTGGGTACTGTCCTCGCCAGTGGTATACTCTTCGTCTGTATGAAGCAACCAACATGAGAATGCGCCTCATAGAGCTTGTTGGCACTCACCAACTATTCCAGTCTCGTTGGCCTGGTACATCGACTCTGCCAAAGTGCCCGTCACTTGCGTATTGATGTTGACGGTCTGCGTGCGGGGCGTCTGTCCGTATTGGTCATCCCCTTCAGTGTACTCCGTATCCCCGCCACGGTACTGCTGACGTGAATCGGAGGATTCAGCGTACGATTGCTGGCTGCGGGCTGGTATAGACGCGTTGAAAGATTGAGGACTCAAGTCATCAAGGCGCTCATGCATCTTGATCATTCCATTTATCAGTTCCTTGGCCCACTCAGGAGGCTGCTGCTGAACAATGGAGTCAATTCACGGGTGTGCATGCATATTTTAAAGAATAGCTACCGGAATCGTAGGTTCCCAGTCCCCGTCGAGGTGGACACTTGGGTCGTGGTCATGGAACGACTTGCGATACTGTTTGATCGACTGTAAAAGGTTGTATCATAAACGTCGTAAACTTTGAAAAGCTAGCAAGCATTGATACCTCGGCATCGTACTTCATTCCCAGCCTCTTGACACGCTGTCGAACAGCTTTCCGGAGCGCCTTCTTGACAATCTCGTGCGTGCTCAGATCGTCCATCTGGTGGAGAAGGACGCACAAATCCATGTCATGGAAGTGAGAGTTCACGATCTCGGGTTCCAAAATACTGGGCGCATACGACGTGCGATCACCAGCACCGCGCGCCGCAAGCGCCTGAGCAACCATCTCCTCTTCGGCTGCGTCCAGGGAGAAAGAGGGCGAGGGAGGACGCGAAGGAGTTGGAGTAGCTGCGCCGTCCTCGTCGACAGGAGCTTGAGAACGTTGAGAACGAGATTGACGAGACAGATGAGTGGGCTGGGTCAGTTGGGTGTGATGTGACTGCTGGGTGATGTGTGTATGATGCGAAGCATGTGAGATCTTGCTTCCTCCGCCATTCACATGTGAATGAACTTGCGAAGCTACTTGAGAGCCGACCTGAGAAACGGGCTTCTGGGCCTGTACAGCCGCGGCACTTGCGGCGTAAAGAAGATCCTCGTTCGTGGGGGCATGACGGTAGGGTGAGAAAGGCCTGCTTTGATGCGAAGGTGACATGGGACCTGCGGAGATAATGGTAGGGCTGCCACGTTTCGACGCGACAGCCTCATCGTTCACTTGGGACGTACTGACGACCGAACGGAGCTTTTCTCTTTCTTCTCTTTCGAGAAGTTTGCGCATCGCCTTGATAGGCGCTTGGCTTGGCGAATCAGAGGGAGATATGCTAGGCGCACGGTGATGCGAACGGGGGGATGTCAGGAGTTGGCTTGTCCGTCCAGGCGGACTCAGCATGGTACTGGGTGGTAAAGAGGGATAGTCGCGAGACTGAGATTGTGATTTGGAACCGGCACGGGACCGTCGGGAGGGTGACATGGGCGCCTCCTCCGGAGCAGTGCTGCGCGCAGTTGGGGTCTTGCTTGAGGCCTTCATTTGCTTGTGAGAGGATCAGATAACACACACGGTGCAGACCATATGAGACGTACTGTACGTCCGGTGATTGTGTCGCGGGACTCGCTCTCGGCAACGGACACCATGGATTTCTGAGACTTGTACTGGGCTGCGCTCAACTGGGAACGTGAATACGATTTTGAACCACTCGGGGTCGAAGGGGGCTCCACGGTGATTTGCAACGGCGCAGTTACCGGGGAGACGACAGAAGTGGGGAGAGGGACTCTGGCACCGGTAAATGCGGTACCATTGACTTGGGACTAGGGAACGGAATGAGGGCGGTGTTCGTATGGCGGCGACGAGAAAAGAAGCCGAATGGATCGGAACGTACCTCCAATGCGTTCACCCAGGGAGGAACACCGTTGTGAGAGGCATTATCTGGGAAAGGGCCAAAGTTGCCAAAGGAAGAATCATAGGACTCGTAGTGAGGGCCCGGCGGATCGTGAGGACCCGGTTCATGCTACGGGTACGCGTTGAACATGCAGGAAGGGAAGAAAGATAAGGGGATTACCACGACGGCGGACCGGCCACCGATGGAAAGTTCCGTTTTGCGACCATCTTGGACGTTCGAATTGATATCATCGAAGTCGTGATCGTTGTCAAGAGCACTGAGTTTCGAAGACGGAAGGGCGATGTTTGGAAAACCAGACGAGTTGGGGGAACCGATCGTCTGTGATTCGCGGAGGCCCTCTAGGTAGAGGAGGACTTGGAGCAGCGTCAGGACGTGGATGATGAGCGGCGCTGCAACGCATACCTTTCTCGTTCGGGGCTGCGGGAAAAGAAGGGTGAGTGGTGGGAGTGTCGGGAAGAAAAGCAGGGCGGACCAGGCGTGCTTGAACGGAGCAGAATGGGTCTGAGCGACTCGGAGGCTGCGTCGGCGAAAGACATGATAAAGGCGCGAGAAAACAGTACTAGTGTTCATGTTCATCCTCATGCCCCGCATACAAATACATACAAATACCCTCCCCATTGTTCGCTACCCGACGTGACCGCACCTATCTCTACCACCGCGCACCCGAAGCCTCTCGTTCTCGCAGCACAACTTTAAATTGGCACTTACCGACGACACACGTGCTTCCTCCCCGTCCACACGGACGATCAACACGGGCGGCTCCGAATGTTGCTCCACAGTGCCAAAGTGGGCCTCTCCATCTTCTGGTGCCGCGCGTCTGCATGGACATGCGCGTGCACGCTGGGTGACGTCACTGCAGACTCGCGTGGGTCACCGATATGCTTACACTTGACTGATGCCGGGCTCTTGTCTACACCGGCGAACAAAGCCAGCGTCGCATCAGCGATCATGTCATTGTCGCCCCGCGACATCCATTCCAGCGTCACTTGGTCCTCGCCCGTCTGCTTCACGTCCACCACGTTCATGACCTTACCCACTATCAGCCATCGACCCCGTCATTCGCGGAATACACACCCGGATCGTTTTCACTCGGTCGCTGTCCACCCGGTCCTTGATTCTTCCAAACATACCCTCGAGGTGCCATCGCACCAGCTCCCATGCGACCCCTGTTTCTGCGTCACAACCGGGATGGGCACTCCTGTGAATTCATCTAGGTCCTGCGCATCGAGCAGCGTATAGGAGCGATCCTTGGCAACGAACAAGCCAGACAAGACGTCCCCTTCCCTTGGTACCTCGGCCCTAGCACGAATGTGACCTCCACAAAGAACTAGATGAAAAAACGGACCTTGGCGATGTGCTCGCGTCGGACTGAGAACTCCACCGTTTCGAGATTCCCAGGAGTGTAAACCTTGCGGTTGATACCTCGATCTTCGTACCGGCCCTCTATAGCTGTACGCAAACGCTCCATGGTGGTCTTCTCCCCGTGAACCAGGACCTGGCAAAGACGTTAATCCACGATTCCCTCGCGAACGATAACTTACCACATGCTCTGGGTCGACGAGTTCGATGAATCCCGAGTTCTGCGCGTAGTCGACGTGGGCGCTGAACGATACGCTGCCGACGGACATCTTGTATGGTATTCGTCCACCTTTCAACGACGGGATGTCGTCGGGCTCGTTGGATGCTCTGCGAATCAGTGGGGTGAGATGGGGAATCACTCGAGCAGAGTCAAAGAGTGTACATTGCATTACAAGTAAAATACACATTCCAACAAATACTACGACCGTTCTGCAACGTACCTTGGCCAAGGTACCTTCGTTTTCGGCCTGTCTTTGCTATGGCAATCCTACCAATGCACAGAGTATCCAGTAATGATGAGACCGTTTCGAGGTTCCGGTGCCCAGAGTTCAAGCAGTTCTCGGCTGCTACCAGAGTCCATCAATCCAGGACTTGCGAGCACGACACATGGAGGGCCCTGAGCAATTTTCTGCACCCAACTTCGTTGCGAGGGAGCACTCGAGACATGCCTGCGAAGACCTATGAATATAATACGCGAGCGCACCCGAGACACTCACTTGAACACAAAAGGATGATCCCTCTTTGCAAATCGCGATCGAATGTCGGCGTTCATCGCATGTATGTGGGTCTGATAAACAGCCATGCACTTTCGTGCGAGACCGGACGTATAGTAGATCGGGACGGAACGCAAATGAGGATGGTCCTCCCAGTACGCCTCCAAGACCAGTAGCAGTTCCTGCGCGGTCCCGAGCGCGAATACGGGCAACAACACGTGTCCACCGCGTCAGAGAATCGCATGTACGAACGTCGTAAATCGCAGCTCCTTTTCTGCCCTCGTCTCAAAGGTGTGCACGCCGTGGGTGCTTTCGACGATGAGCACGTCGGGTCGGACGGGAGGGATTTCCGCCTTCACCAGGTGATGGTCTTCTTCGCGAGAGTAGTCGCTAGTGTATAGGATTTTGAGGCCTAGGATATCGATCATGTACATGCAAGTTCCAAGAACGTGTCCTGCATGGTAGGGAGTGAACGAGACACCAGGACACAGCGAAACTTGCTCATGCACCGCGACTGGGATGATGGAAGCCAGCGACTGGGACACATCGGTGGTCGTAAAGAGGCTCCCAAGAGAAGACAGACTTGGTTAGGGACAAGGCACGGGCAATCGAGTTGGCGACGCACTCGGCACTCAAAAGGTCCTGCATCACCAGTTTGTAGAGCACTTTCGTGGGGCGTGTCATGTAGACTTTGCCGTGTCCTTGTCTGAAATTGGTCTGTCGGTGGTCAGTGAGACGATAGGTCATGCGACGTTGTCCATGATGTAGGTCAATGCGCCGATATGGTCAAGATGAAAGCTAGAGACGGTAAGACCAAGAAAGCCGGAACGAAATGGCCCCAGACGTACTGCGTGATCAGTATAGCATCGGCAGTAGACCAATCCAGGTGGTCGACAAAGGGCAGAGCCGCCATTCCAAAGTGACCAGGATGGATGCCCGCATCACACACGACGGTTTTGTCTCGGTACTGTAGCACAATACAGGATCTGCCGACTTCCTGACCAGCACCGAGAGGTGTTAGTCGTAGATCTGACATTGCTGCGGAAGACAATCTTATCGCTCGAAGTAAGTCGGTGATTGCCGAGTGCACCGTGACCTTGCACGACGCGTCGTGCGTCCCCTTCAATATTACCACCGGTCGTCGAGAAACGTGATCGGCGGTATCCCCGGGATCAATCGAGCGCGTCCGATGCCAACTCGCTCGCCAACTATGCGCGCTCGGTGGCGCAGAAACATTTGCTGCAGTACAACCAGGATATACAGTCGCGTCCACGCTCGCGCGCCCGCCTCGTGTTCTCCGTGACAGCGCTCCATTCTAGGTCTTTGACCCTTTGGCGTCTCCCTCCTCTATGCTGGATATGACACGCACTGTCGGTTCCGGCTCTACTATTCGGATCCTTCGGCCGGATGGAAAGCGACCTTCATCGGCGCGAACAACGGAACCGCCAAGAGCCTTCTCAAACAAGAGTACAAAGACGACATTAGTGTCGAGGAGGCGATCGGGCTCGTTTTTAAGGTGATGAGCAGGACCATGGACAGTACCACCTTGGGAGGCGAGAAACGTCAGTCTCACCTTGTTGACCGTTGCGCTGATTTGTTGACGGTCGGGTCATGTAGTGGAATTTACCTTGTTGACGTATACTGCGAATGTTATTGTCACGACACCGATATTGATTTGTCAAGAAGGCGCTCCGGAAAGTTGTTCGACAGCGTGTCAAGAGGCTGGGAATGAAGTACGATGCCGAGGTATCAGTGCTTGCTATCTTTTCAGCGTACAGTTTACGATGTTTGTGATTTAGTATTTTACAGTCGATCAAACAGTATCGTAAGCCGTTCCGTGACCACTACCTACTATCCCGGTAGGTATTCTTTACAATATACATACACGCCAAATGAATTGACCCATCGTTCAGCAGCAGCCTCCTGAGTGGGCCAGGGAACTAATAAATGGAATGATCAAGATACATGAGCGCTTTGACGACTTGGGTCTCAGCCCTTCAATGCGTCTATCCCACTTCGCCAGCAGTCGTATGCTGAATACTCCGATTAACAACCCGTGGCGGGGATACCGAGCACACTGAAGGCGGTGACCAATATGGACAGACGCCGCGCACGCAGACTGTCAACATCAATACACAAGTGACGCGCACTTTGGCATAGTCGATGTACCAGGCTAACGAGACAGAAATAGTTGGTGAGTGCCGACAAGCTAGTCTATGAGGCGCATTCTCATGTTGGTGCTCCGTACAGACGAAGCGTATACCACTGGCGAGAACAGTACTCAGCGATTCGGAGCACACACCTTGATGGAGACTCGTGAATATTTGAACGCAGAGCGTGACGATTCCTAGAAGAAGAGTTGTACAAACTGAGAGCGAAGCCCGGAGGATGCCAGTCCGCGTCACTCACAAGGCTTGGGAGGTCGCTCGAGAAGATCAAGAGTGCGAAGAGGGCCATGGTGCGTTTACCGAGTCCGGTCTTCCAGAGATTCCGGACGGCAACAACTATACCGAACGCCGAGACCCATCTCCTCCCTTGCCTCTCCCGCAAGAAGGGATCAAACAGGAACTTGTTCTTTCACAAAACTCGCAGCTATGGAACTCTGGTCACGAAACCAACAAAGCGAAGCCGCCGCCGTGGCAATGCATTCAGCAACGATTACTTAGCTAGGCTATCATATGGCCAACTTTGCAGTGGCAAGCTTTCGCCTACCGAATGGAGTCACCTCGCCGGAGGTACGTGGCTTCCTGAGGACATCATGTTTGATGGGATGAGAGGGAGGATCTGTTTCCCCGACCCCAAGAACCACGAGGATGTTGTTGTTGTAGGCATCGAGTAGTTTGTGGACTGTGAGCGATAGAATGCACTTGTGAATCGGCCAACAAGGGCAGGTAGTAGAGATGCTTCGTTAATGGCAGCCTTTTCTGCCCTCATCTCGAAGATGTGCACGCCGTAAGTGCTTTCGACAAATCGGACGGGCACGTCAGGTCGGATGGGAGGGATTTCCGCGTTGACCCCGACGGTCTTCTTCGCGAGAGTAGTCGCTTGTATAGACTTTTGAGGCCTAGGATGTCGATCATATACATGCAAGCTTCGAGAAAGTGTCCCGCATGGTAGGGAATGAATGAGACACCGAAACCTGCTCATGCACCGCGATTGGGATGATGGAAACCAATACCGACTGGGACACCTCAGTGGTCGTAACTTGAAAGAGCCTCCCAAGAGAAGGCAGATTCTTGTTTAGAAATAAGGGCCTAGGAATCCTCATCACGAGTTTGTAGATTGGGGTGATCTTTATCTTATCTATAATCGGCAATTGCCGAGTCCATCTTGCACGACGCGTACGCCCTACGCGTCTCCCACCAACGACACCATGGTAAGCCTTCATTCGCATTCTGCTCAAATGACATCTAACGGAACTTGCAGGCCAGAAGATATGACAGTGCGTAATATTCCTCTCCGAAACGCAAGCACACGACCAACGCGATCATTTACAGGTCGAACAACCATATTCTCCCCAGAGGGTACGTCGACGATCGCCTTCACAACCGACAACATGCTCACCCCCGTCCTACAGGCCGCCTATACCAGAGTACGTCCCGTCTCATCGCCACCCCGCCACGCTGAGCACGGCGATCGCCTTTACAGTCGAGTATGCGATGGAGGCCATCTCCCACGCAGGCTCCGTCCTCGGCGTCCTCGCCAAAGATGGCGTCGTCCTGGCCGCCGAAAAACGTGTCACAGGCAAGCTCCTCGATCTCTCCAGCGCCAAAGAGGGCGGCGGATACGGTGGTAGCGGCGAAAAGATGTTCCTCCTCAACTCGTGCGTCCCCTCTCTTTGCCAATGGTTCCCCGCTAATTCCGGTCATCGGACACAGAAACGTGATTGGCGGTGTCGCCGGGATCACGTCCGATGCCAACTCACTCGTCAACTATGCGCGCTCGGTGGCGCAGAAACATTTACTGCAGTACAACCAGGATATACCTGTCGAGCAGCTCGCGCAGCGTCTGTGCGACATGAAACAAGGGTATACTCAATATGGTGGTACGTCCACGTTCGCGCGCCCGCTTCCTTGTCCCCACAGCGCTCCGTTCTAGGTCTTCGACCATTTGGTGTCTCCCTCCTCTATGCTGGATATGACGCACATTATCGGTTCCAACTCTACCATTCGGATCCTTCGGGAAACTTTTCCGGGTGGAAAGCGACCTGCATCGGTGCGAACAACGGAACTGCCCAGAGCCTTCTCAAACAAGAATACAAAGACGACATTAGTGTCGAGGAGGCGATCGGGCTCGTTCTGAGGGTGATGAGCAGGACCATGGACAGTACTACCTTGGGAAGCGAGAAACGTCAGTCTCGCTTTGTTGACCGTTGCGCTGATTCGTTGACGATCGGGTCATGTAGTGGAATTTGCCGTATTGACGTACGACGAGGCAGCCAAACAACCAAAGGCAAAGATATACAAGCCATCCGAGATCGATGCCCTCCTCAAGGCGCACGACTTGGCGAAGAAGGACCAAGATACAGAGATGAAGTCATAGAGGACTCTTGTACTTTTTTTTACGCTCGCAATGTGTCAATGTTGTTATCACGACACCGATATTGATTGCACGAAAACCAAAAATTGCATCCAAAATACTGGGTAAGAATGTGTATGCATAATGGAACAGAGGGGTCCTCCATTCTAGTGACATGATACGCCCTTACTGTCGGGTTCTACAAACCCACTAAAGAGATAGTGTCCGACAGCAGCACCAGCGACGACCGCAAAGATAAGGTATGCCTGAGATGGCTTTCAGAAACCACCCTCAACACGCCCAAGAACGAAGACGACGCACGTTGTAGGTCATGAAAACCAACATGAGGAAACACGACAAGAGCACGGAAGCGCCGTACAAGCCGGCACGGAACGCACGAAACTGCGCTGGTAACATCGCTCTGCGGGTCAACGTCAACACCAACACCAGTGGAGCGTATAATACGAGCGCGCGTCGCTCACCCGGACCTCGCTTTCCTGCCATTCAACAATCCCGTATCTTCCCCGTGCTCGCTGGGGGTGCTCCGCCCGCTCACGGGGGGACTCGCGGCTCTCTTTCCCTTGTTCACCTTTTCCCTGATCCGCGCGTCGACGTCGCGTTGGAAGAGACGCAGGTATTCGTACAGAACGCTGAGGCAAACGATGGCGGCAAACGAAAAGACGAACTGGGCGCTCGAGCGGATGTGCCAGGAGGGAAAGACGACGCAGGTGTCGATGATTTGGGTGTTCCAAAGCATGTGCATGGAGCACCTGGGAGGCATGTCGTGTCCGCCGTGGTCCATTCTGAGTGTGTGCCGAGGTGTTGGTGTTGGTTTGTGGGTAACGTAGTAGTATGTGTCTGTGGTGGCTATGTCGATAAGGAAAGTACTTGTCCATCGACACAGCCACCGCCCAGGTTCGTCTTCAGGACTCTCCAGCGCGTTCAACTAACTCTCCAACATTGCCCACCTTCATGAAATGCCCCTTTCGATTATGCATGCGCGCCATCAACATGCCATTTCCGCCCTTCAAATACACGAAATACGTGGACCACGACGGCGTCGAGGACCCATCAACACCGCGCGGTACGTCTTCAACGACGGACACGCCACAATCACCCCCGGCCGCCACGTCCCAACCCGAACCGTGCTCGCCTCCGAGTCGTACGCGGTCAGCCTCTCCGACGCGCCTGTCTCCGTCTTGGGTCCCGCCGCCCACTGGGCCCCGGGTCGTTCGCCCAACTGATCACGCACGCACGCGACATTTTGGCGACGTTGGCAATGGGATGGAGGTCATCCCCATCGATAAATGGGAGGCGCATCGCCCCGGCGAGGGCCGTCCCGAGCGTCGATTTGCCCGTCCCGGATATGCCTAGATCGGTTCGTAAGTAACGGACACATGCCACACCAAAAGAAGAACAGAAAGAAAGATGAAGAGAAGAAAGAAGGGGGCAAGGGTGCCGTGATACAACTTCTAATTGTACATGATCGCATCGAGACGACTTCGAAGAAGCGCAAACCTAATATGTGCGTCGAGATCGGAAGACAGTTGTTCTTACTTATCGGGATTCGTACACAAGCGGGCCGCCGGGGGCATATCGATAGGTAGCCGACATCCAAGTTCCTGCAAGAGCCCACCATGACAATACAATAATGAGTCAGTGGATGTGAAAAGACGACGCAGGTGTCGATGATTTGTGTGTTCCAGAACATATAGATGGAGCACATGGGGTGCGTGTCGTGTCCGCCGTGTCCACTGTGGTCCGTTCTGAGTGTGTGTTGGTATTGGTTCATGGGCAAGGTATGTGTCAGTGGTGGCTATAGTTTTATCAGAGTCGATAACGATACTACAGTAGTAGCAGTAGCGAAGATAACAACTTGAAGTTACTACCACGACCCCAGCTTCTCAACGACCCTCTGAACCTGCTCGCCCGTAGACATCTCCACCGACACCGTCACCACCCCAGGTTCATCCTCAGGACTCTCCAGCGTGCTCAACTGACTCTCCAACATGCCCGCCTTCATGAAATGCCCCTTTCGATGCTGCATGCGCGCCATCAACACATCCCTGTCCCCCTTCAAATACACGAAATACGTCGACAACGACGGCGTCGAGGACCCATCCTCCCCACGCAACACCGCGCGGTACGTCTTCTTCAACGACGAACACGCCACGATCACCCCCGGCCGCCACGTCCCCCGAACTCGGACCGTGCTCGCGTACTCGGTCAGCCTCTCTGACGCGTCCGGCTCCCTGGCCCCGGGCCGTTCGCCCTCGCCCATCTGATCGCGCACGCACGCGACGGCGGTCTTGCGGATCGCGTCGAGCCAGGGACGGCGGTCCGCGTCATCGAGCGGTTCGCCACGCGCCATTTTGGCGACGTTCCCAGCGGGGTGGAGGTCGTCCCCGTCGATAAACGGGAGGTGCATCGCCCTCGCGAGGGCCGTCCCGAGCGTCGATTTGCCCGTTCCAGATACGCCCTGATCGGTTCGTGAGTAACGAACACATGTCACACCAAAAAAGGGAGAGCAGAAAGTCAAAAGAAGGGGGCAAGGGTACCGTGATCCACTGGCAGCCTTCTAATCGTAAATGAACGCTTCGAGACGAGAAGCGGGTCGTAAAGACGCGGGCGTAGTGATTACATATCCCCCAACCGAACCTAATATGCACGTCGAGATCGGAGGATAGGTGTTCTGATCAGACTGATCAAGCGAGCCGCGGCCGCCGGGGCGTGTCGATAGGTAGCCCACTCATCCACAACTCATGATGTCACCCAATTATAGGGACTCACCATGATAACAATCAATATTGCTTCGCTATTAATATTGATGGAGGTGTCTTCGTTGGCCGTCTTCTTGGTGGTGCTCGCCATGATGATCGCAAATAATGTTATGCGCACGTTTCTTTCCAACTAGTAATGTGGCTCGAGTATGTCGTGCGCGAGTGGTTCGATCGCCTGTACGAACGAGCACGCCCTTAGAGGAAGATGGAGTTAGGTTGGGGCAATGAGGCGGTGGGATCGCCGACGGCCCGATAACATCGCGGGGTAATAGCAATGCCATGTAAATCTGGACATGAGAACCGGATATACCGATGACCACGGCGTTCGTGTCTAATATCTAGCTAAGATGAAGTCGTCATTTCACCCTGGGAGTATACATCTATCCTTTTCCTCTAGAGGTACAAAAAAAATGAGGTGTCACATGGAGTAGGGTTCCAAGGGAAACGCGCCGTCTCTTCCCAAGCGAAATGGAAAAAGGGACAGATTATCAGACTGTATCAGATGCCACATCCAACCCGGGAGAAATTATACCAGGATGCACAACAGGGGAGAGCGAGGTCGCGTAGAAATGAGCATGTATGTTATGAGGGGTAAATGGGTGAAAATGAAAATGCAAATCAGATATAAGTGAATCGAACGAGCAAAACAACATTATGTGTAATACATCGACCGCGATTAGGAAAACATGCAAGTAAAGGAATCCAGTTCCCGAAGAACAACAAATGGAGGAATCAGCGCTACAGCAAGTCCATTCAGCTTTCGGGTGGTGAGCGTGCCTGTGGAGGCGTGGAGAAGTCGATAGCGTTATATGGGGGTGGGGGAGGTTCATACGTGGGAACATATGGACCAGAAACTTGGTCCTCGTCGTCGCCGTCAATGGCGCGCCGACGGTGTGCACGCGTGATATTCCGCATCCAGCTAATAAGTTCGTGGGGATCCTTTTCAAGTCGTGATCCTCGGCCTCGTGCAGCCCCATCATTCTGTGTCGCCATGGATGGCCCTGGCTGGGCAGTGGACGGCCGAACCGCGGTCGACGTTGGCTGAGATTGGGAAGTTACCACTTGCGATAGTGAGTGCCCATGGTGGTGTTGTTCCGTCGCCGACTGCGATCTAGCCATCGACGCCGGCGTCGGTGGTAGGCTGCGCTGATGCGTTTGTGAGAGCCGCTTCGCCTCCGCAGGTCGAGCATGTGCTTGCGGACATTGAATAGGTGACTCTCCAAGCGGAGGAGTTGGCAGCTGCCGTACGTTCCGTGCTGATGATATTCGTGTAAGCAGACTTTGATTGGTGGGATCGTCTTGATCATCATCCGCACATGGCATCGGTGATTGGGTGCTGTGGCTGAGCTTTGGTGACGATCGTGAACGATGCAACCAAGGCTGGGCAGCCGGCGGGGGTTGATAGGATGACGGAGGGGACGGTAGTCCCCGCCGAGGACCTGGAGGTACTGAAATAGGAAACGCAGAATGTGGTATGCATTCCGAAGAAGGCATGGGGGAAAGAGTGCCTGACGAGAGTGCTAGTGGTGAAGAAACCCGTTTAGTTTCAATCCCATTGCGAGGAGTGGTCTTGTCGGTGTCATCAAATAGCGACGGTGCGTCATAAAATCCGGTCGAAGGGGCAGAAGAAGGGGTGGGAGGAGAATATGCAGACTCGGATGAAAAACTAGTTGCCGTACTGGGTCGCGGAGGAAGATCGAAGCCGTCAGCTGACTGCGGACGCAAAGAAGGATACAGTGGTTCTCCATATACAATCTTCCGCCATTGGCGAACGGATGTCGACAATTGTGGCGGTTCCGAGATGTCGAGAACGTCGGCATCCTCGCCACCGTTGACAATGCCTTTGTCGAACGCCGGCGTTTTAAGTGAGGGATACATGGGTTCGCCGTACATGATTTTCCTCCATTGTCGAGTGGAGGCACGGGTGGTAGAAGCAGTCTTGAGAGACAGCGGCGAGTCGGCTGGCCGATCGTCGAGGGAGGTCGGATTGCGAGCGAGGGTCATCCAATCGTCGGGCTCAGTGACAAGCAACAGGGCGGTGACGAAGAGGTGGTCGAGGAGAAAGAGAGAGATACCCGCATGGTCAAGCTGAGGGACAGATCGATGGAGGCTACACAAGGTCTCGAACACCTTTAGTCTGGGTGGTGTGTCGGCATCGTTAAAGGACTCCAAGGATGCCACAGCCCCCTTGCAGTTCTGCGTTGTGCACTAGGGTAGATTGGTCAGATGCGGCGGGTACCACTTGGGGCCACATACCAGGTATACATTTCCTTCTCGCTTCCACTTGAGAACGTGTGGATGATGCTGTATGTGGAACTTGCGTGAGCTGGCACAGGAAAGAGGGGTCAAGAGCTGTGCAGGAATACGGGTAACGTCGGATTCCCCACCTGCCTAGACCACTATACTTGAGCAGACTGGTCGTTTCTCTCCAGCGGGGGTCGTCCATTTGGATGGTTGCGACTTGTGTAGGATCCCTGCTCTTTCCTTTGAGTGGAAGATCCTTGGGCCAGCGTATGTCGGCGATTTTGGCGGAGCGGTCCCAGGGGTCTGAGCGCCAAACAGTGGTCGATGAGCCAACGGTCTCCACGGCATAGAGGGGTTTGTCTTCGGTGTCCATTGCGACTGCATCGAGAAAGGAGGTGGAGGAGAGCTTGAGGTCAAGGAGTGGGGGCTTTTCCTGGTTGCCGGCCATGTCGTCTGCGATTTCGAGACGGTGCAGACGTGGGAAGATGTTTGAGGGCTTGCAAGAGGACGGGGGATACGATGAGTCTGCGGCGCCGGGCGCCCTATTTGGACCGGGAAGGGGAGAAGGACTGGGTTGGGAGGGGAGATTTGAGGCACGATCAGACGGGGACTGAGGCTTTGAAGGCGATACGGTAAAGCCAGCGAAAGAACGTGACAACCTCTGGACCGGGGGTGGGACAAAGAAGGAGCCTGCGGGTTTTTCTGGATCGCCGGGGGGAGGAGAGACGAGCGCTCGAGACATGGATGGGAGGAGGGGGAAGCGAAGGAGGCTCGCAAGAACAGAGATGCCGCGGTCGTTACGAGGCAACGCGGGTCGGCAAGTGGCGAGGGGAGGAAGAGCGGCCGGGCGCTGTGGTCGTCGTGGTCGTCGTCTGCGAGCTGGGGAAGAGGAGGGGTAGATGGTGGAGAGCGGGCAGAAAGGTACGGAATCACAGCAGCAGCTCTATAAGATCTCTCACGGTCGTCGAACGGAGATATCCGTGCTCGACGATGCGTCCTCACGGCGCAGTGGGCAATATATGCACCTTCTCCGACCTGGCTGAAAGTGAGATTCGAAGCGACACACTAGTAGAACGTCGAGGACAGTATCGGCTACACTGCGTCAATTTTGCATGGTAAGCGGTCCGATTCTTTGCTGTATCATCGACCCTTGTTTTGTAACATAACCGTCGCTTGGTCTTGGCGACAACACTCTCGACAGCGCGTACCACCAAGGCCCAACCCTCTTCCATCCACGGGCGGATTGTCTCCCCGACAGCTTTACGGATCGGCTGTGGCGGTACTATAGTGCCAAACAGATATCAACATTAATCCTAATTGTGCGGTGCTCGCGACTGTCCCTCCACAACTGCATCCGTCTTGACGTATCCCCCATGTCGACCGCAGCTGGGTACGTTTCTATATTTACCATCGCACCGCTACCCACTTGATGTAAACTCGGCGCTATTTGCCAGCACACCCTCCAATGGCGCGAAAGCAGGCGTAAAATCGCCCGAGAGAAAAAACAAAGGAAAAGAAAAGAGTACCGTCGCTTCATCTAAGGCGCCCATGGAAGAAGACGAAGAAGACGAAGAAGACGAAGAGGAGACAGCGGACGAAGATGTACGTGAAACACTACTTCCTCGCTTGTCCTTGTCACTCAACGTCTTCTTATTCATAAATCACGCGTGTTTAGGAAGACGAAGACGAAGACGAAGAAGACGAGGATAATGAGATTGACCCAACCGCAATCGTGAACAAACGCACTCGGGGTGTCAAGGTCGATTATACCTCCAAGGAAGCACTCGAAAAAGCAGGTCTCGAGCCAGAGGGAGGTGAGGAAAATGATGACGAGGAGGAGGAGGAGGACGTCAAGATGGATTAGACAGATGACCAGCGTACGTCACTCTTCAAGATGTATATCCGTAAAGTGTGGTTCAGATGGTGACAAAAAGACTTTGGGGTTGTTCTTTTCGTCATGTTTTCCGCCAATGTGAGCATCGCTATGATATAAACTCTGAAATGAACAAGATATCGCCGACGCCATGTGCGCGCTGTGCCTGATCCCGCCTTACTCGGACGCCACTGGCAGGAACACTATCACCTTGTCCTTTGTGGTCATTGGCCACGTTGGTCCCATTCAGTGGGTGATTGTATATCCCCATTAAATTGAGTTTCCAGGGGTTCATACTACGTTATGGCGACAGGTGAGGGGGGAGTGAGTGCGCTGAGTCGATTAATGAAACCTTGAAAACAAGGTCGCGGGAGCAGAACATCCGACCTGCGGACGTGTTTGGGGTCGCTATTTCAAGTTAGCTCGTTCAACGTTCGAGTTTGGGAAGAGCACGGAAGAAGCTCAAAACTTCTTGCTCCGTGGACTTCGGCGCGTCAATCACTATACTTAACCTTATTGTTCGACATGAAAATTTCATCCACAGTTGCACCCAACTTGAAGCCATACGTGAGTCTAAGCGATATCGATCAACTTTGGCCAAATGTATAGTATATCGGTGGGGTTGTGCAACACTACATAGCAACAACGGCACGTTCCGACTCGATCCCACTTGCCCTAGCTACAGTCCAAGACAGTCGTTCCTGAAGTCAAGCCTCGATATCACACAGAAAATTGACATCAGAATCAACACATCGTATATTTGCACCGACTACATCGAATAGACCGACCAACGCATCTAATTGGGTGCCACAACGTAAAACCCACATCACAAATCAGTTGACCATGACAAGCACACATACATCCCAAGCGCTCACCAGCGCACACACCGCATCAATCATTTCATCGAACCCTGACGGGGAGAAACGAATGAACGGGTATGGCTGGGAGTACGGCATCAGGCGCATGAGTCACTTGATGGAGCTGTCTGGAAGGGGGAAATAACGGGGGAAAGGCGTGACACGAAGGTAAGTGTTCCGAAGGTGGTGCACGTTCGCGATAAGCTGAGTACCAAACGTCAATAGAAACAAGACGATGATGAAAGACCAATAGGACAATGTAGAGTAGTAAATAGATAGAACCAACTGACGAGGGTGATTGTGGGTTGCATAGTCCATGTTTCAATAGAGGTGAAAAGCTTAAAGACCTAGAGAGACCATAGCGTCGAGCTGCGGTTGATGTTTTGGTTTTCCGAGCGCGATGGTATCTCAGTGCGCTCGGGATGACAGGAATCAAAAGACACTGACCCCATCCCATGCGAGAGCACTTGAGAAATCCATGTCTGCGTCAAGGTTGACGTTGGCATGCAGGATCGCATCGACAGCGACATCCTGCGCATTCGGAAGCATCTCTAACAGCTTCTCCATCTCCATCTCTGCACTGACTTGTTCTACCCAGTCGACAGTGTCAATACCACTCATGCCAATGTCAAGACCAAGCCCGTCGTCAGAGGGATTGGTCTCCATCTTGGTCAGCACTTCCTTGCTGAATGCATCTTCTGACGAAGTGCTAGAGCTTGGAAGAGTGCTATAGCCAAGCGGCGGCGACGCGAGGATCTCTGCGAACAGACGCGTGATGACAGCATCTGATGCTGCCTCGTCTTCCAGCTAGAGGCAGAGCGTCAGCGAGACTAAAAAAAGCCGAAGCGCAAGGTACAAACCTCGGTCCCATCACTGCCCGACACCTTGGTGTACTCGCCGGTCCCATCACCACTTGTGCACCGCCTACCCGCTGCAAGGACACTGCTGAACGGCCGACAGTGTTCGCCACCCGTGCTAGGTGGCGAGTAGGGGCGTTAGTGACTAGGGAGAGGTCGAGCGACTCTGAGGGCAATGCAAGTGACGAATCATTGAGAGTAGGACTCTGAGGGAATTCGAATGAATCGCCGCTCGCAAAAAGGAGAGGACTGTCGACAAGGGTTGAGTTTGAAGAGGTTGGTGAGAGGGGCAGGGAAGGTGCCGACGATAAGGAAACCACATTGGGTGGAGGGGATGGAGTGTTGGAAGAGTCTGGATTTGATGCTGGTTGTGGAGACGATTGGGAATGCGACGAAACAATTGGAACTGGACTTGTTGCAGGGGGTGTAGGTATGCTTGAAGTAACAGAAGGATTACCCTGGGCTGTCAACGCTCGTACGACGGCCTCGTAGCCTTTTTCGAGTGTCCGTATCCGTTCGCGTAATTCCTGATTCTCGCGCTCGCGTTGCTCCTCTTCACGCTTACGAAGCTGTTCCTGCTCGCGCTCGATGGTAGAGACGTCTGGCTCAGAGACAGTGGAGATGGACGGGGATGGGCTGACATGAATACCGGCGCGGAGGCGTCTGTTCTCCTCTTCAAGCTCGGCAACTCTGCGTTCGAGATGAGTGAACTGGGCCTTCCGACGGTCGCGGGAGTTCTGGGCGGCTAATCTGTTGCGGTGTGCACGGGCCTCTTTGCGCTCCTCCGGGGTGACGGCAGAGCGAGGGCGTTTGCGAGGGGGCTGGTCGGAGGGGCGAGGACTGGAGTCGTCGGTGGAGCAGGCGGGAGAAGGAGGACGCTTGAGGGAGGAGGAGGGGAGGGAGAGGGAGGAGGGGTCTACGAAAGCACAGTGTTGTGTCATGGTGTAACGGTGGGCGGGTCGTTAGAAAAGGGAATGAATAAAAATATGGTCAAAAGAGACTGGTGGTCGTGGCTGCTGGAGAACTGCAAGAGACACGTCGACAGGACACGTAGCACTTTATACACTCAATACACACAAACACGACCAAACTACCCCTGTCCGCGCCCGACGTTCACGGCCCTGCCCTTGGCATGCCCCCTTCATTCTCCCCTGGCACGGTCATCATGCACACACGCTCGTGTGCATGGGCACGCATGCACGCGTGAGTCCCTCGTCTACCCCCGCAGTCCCACCGCCATCAATTAAAGGTGGAAACTGCACAGAAGACATACTTTATCGACACATATAGATTGGCATTCATGGTTTAAGCTCTTGGTGACGCCCTTGGAGCATACACACACTGGCAACGTGTTCAGCGCACTACGAGGTACAAATGTATGTCGTTATAACGAGCTGCAGGTAGCAGGTAGCAGAAGAGCCCGAGGGGATATGCTCCTCGGATCCATACTCTGGAGGCAAATTTCCCTCGCAAAACGGGATGCTGCACTGACGTGCCGCCGTCAAAGGGGCATCTGACACATTGACGTACACCAGCATAATTGCTGCTGCCAAAACGAAGAAAGAAAGAAAAAACGTGAGCGCACGGGGAGACCACCAGAGACAATGGGCAAAACATGCCTCGAAAAGACATCGTCGTTCGAGCTCGTGCAATTTCTGGACCCTATCTTCAGGTTACTCCGTTGTGACTGATATTCACGTGAAATTAGGCATTACGCTTGCTTCTCTCTCCATTTTACCCAGGCCTCCCAGTACTACGGACGATGCCCTCCAACTATTCACTCCGGGTCAGAAGATTTTGTTCAAACCTCTCGGTCGCCGTAATCTTTCTACACCAGTTACAAAAAGTATCGTCGTGCTCGCCAAACCCGACGTGGGTGATGGCGAGCAGGGTGGTGACCAAAATATACGATCCTCGCTATCTAGATGAGAGGATGGCCAAGGTACCTTCATGCCCATCGTACCCATGGAATTTCGCCAATGGACAGGCAGCTGCAATGGCTTGGCCCCAGAACTCGGAACTGTCCGATGAAGAGTTCGTGGACAAGATCTACTTTGACATCCCCGAAGATCTGAGTGGAGAGGACCTAGCCACTCACCATCTCTTTTGGGAGGTGAGATTTTACTCTCTTATGATGAACTCTTACGATTCGGACCTCTCAGCGCACGAGCGTTTGGAGCACCTTCAAGGATCTGCTATCCCGCGTCTCATAATGGCTGACAAGCTTTTACCACCAGACGAACGCGTCATTCAACCGACTTCCCTTGTTCTCGAATACATACCCTCCGTTAGCGTTTGCGACGTCTCTTCCACTGCGATTACTTCCGCTATCTGCGCGCAGCTGGTCTCAGCCATCGAAAGCTTCCCTGCGCACGGCGTTATCCACAACGACATCACGTTAACCAATATACATTTCGCGCCTCCAGAATGGCCTGAGAGGACTTTTGTGATTGACTTTGGGTGTGCCATGATCCGAAGGGAGGATCATGATGAGGTGTACTGGACGGAGCTCGGTGAATCAGATGTATGGTGGGCTACACGGCTATTGGAGGACAATGACATTAGGAAGTCAGCAGGTGGACTCACGATTTCTCGGTAGACCTTGAACCTGCAAGGGTGTCTATTGCGTAGTTGCGAAAACGTCAGGGTTAATCGTGGAATGAACTGGGACTTGCCAGTGGGGTGTCGACCATTTGCTATAGCGAAACAGGTCATAATCCGACCCTGGGGCAACACTCGAGATGTGCGAGTGTTGTCCCTCGCGCTACCCAAAATACTTACACACATGGTCGACAATACTATATGCAGCTGCTGCGACACAGCTCATCTCGGTAAGAATTCGGCGCCTCACTCGGTAACTTGAAAGTCTTCTCGATGTGGAGAGGTGTGCGAAGGCGCCGGAGAACATTGCCAGTGCGACCGCCGGGCCCCATCATCATGCCGCGGACATGTTTCCGGGGCGTAGCGATCTGAGAAAGCTCGTCTAGATCAATGTCGCATGTGCATACAATCTTGATCATGCATCGTGAGATCTATTCAAAAAGCTCTTTTTCATTTTCGTCGGCCGCCTTCAAGTTCGCAACACCTGGACCCAGTAAGTCTCGGCGTCGGGCATCGTGGGTGGTGAGCACAGACATACTGTAGTACAATTCCGGTATGACCCATCGGATATCATATCTTTCATAGCCAGCCTGGCAGCGCGGGGAATGCAGGCTGGACGACCATTTGAATTTGGGTTGCACCGCCAAATACTACATAGCCCCTGTCTCCTCCCGCTCAATTTTTGCGGAGCGGAATCAATTCTAGGCCAGAGCGATCACCTTCAATTCAACTCCTGACCCCAATTCGCATCGCCTCGTATATATACGCTGCCTTGCTATCCTCAAATGCCCCTCTTGCCATACACCCATGCACTGCTCAGCGACTTTCTCCCCAGTTCCTGCCATGTTGTCCAACTTCAAGAAAAGATATCTTGACCCCCTCGTCTATTCCTCTCCCCCTCTGCAAGAGCAACAGCCATTTTTGTCCCCGTCCGAGTCTCAGGCATGTCAATGCCCTACTTGGCTGCAATTCACATTGATCATTTGCATCTCTGAATCAGACTGACGCATCAGCCATCGACCATCCTGAACGGATAAACGATGCCGTCGTACAACAACACTGGTCTATCGCCATGGCAGAGACAGTCTATGTCCAGGGCTGCACTTGTACTTTCTGCGCTATGCGCTCTGTATGTGCGATGCTGCTCACTATCGTATTTCTGCTTACATTTCGTCAAAGGAAATCAATGACGACGCAGAGCCCACACGCATCGCTCCGAGTCCGCGGCCCCATTCACAGAGCGATGCTCGCCGTTCGCTACCTTCAATTCGCAGCATCATGGAAGTACTATATCCACCTTCGTATCTGGGTACCCCTTCCCCCTTCCCTGATCCTCCATCGTACTCCCGGGGTGATTCCCCTGCTTCCACTGCTCGAGGGGATTACCCAGAGGTTTCCCCGTTGATATCTTCAACGACAACCAGCATCGAGGGAACGCCCCTATCACGCGGCCCCGATCCCCTAGCCCAGGATCCCTCATTGACTGGAGTGCCATTTCAAGGGACTCGTTCCGGTGGAGTCCTGCCAGTCGAACCCAGTCCTCCCATTACCTTGGATGACAATGTCCAGGAAGAACCACTACCTGTTTATTCACGCTTCGACGAGCGTCGGCCGCGCTTCCCCGCCGCGTCCGATATCTTGGGTCCATACCCCCCATCGTCCGTTATTTGCCGATCTGCACGGTGAGGCCTGTGATTATACATCAGACTGATTGTAAGGTGAGATAGATCCAAGTGTATCTATGTGTCATTTATCGTTAGAATACTATACAAAAGTTCATTTACTTGTATCATACATTGCTTATTCAAGTTTCCAAATTTCAAATGATGTCAGTCGTTGCTTAGTCATCTACCCGTCAGCAAATCAGCGCCCTCGGTTTACCTCCGTGCTGAGTAGGTTTCTAATGTTCTCTCATCTATCTAGAACAAATGTCTCAGCCGCCGCTCAAGTCCGTCGCATGGCTACCTTACATGGTCCTTCCATCAAACACAACAGGTGGGGTGATGAATTCGCTTTGGAGGCCTCAGTACGTATCTCACTCGGTATCGTAGTCCCACAGGTGCCCAGGTCGTTTTGCTTTTCTGGAGTGTTTCTGACACCTTTCCAGCCATTGTTATGCTGAATATGGGCGGACCATCCACAGTACGCGAGCAGCAACTGCGTTCGCGCTTCCTACTCACCCTTTCGCGTGCTTTCTCACAGGTACCGGAGACCCACGACTTTCTAAAAAACCTATTCATGGATGGGGACCTCATACCATTACCCTTCCAGCGCGTTCTCGCACCCCTCATCGCTAAACGACGGGCCCCCAAGATCGAAAAGCAATATGCCGAGATAGGTGGAGGGTCGCCCATCCTTCGCTATACTGAGTATCAGGGCGCTAGAATGTGTGCCTTGCTCGACGAGCTCCATCCAGAGACTGCTCCCCACAAGGCGTACGTAGCCTTCCGTTATGCGAACCCACTCACTCAGGAGACTGCCCGTCGGATGAAAGCCGACGGTGTGAAGCGTGCCGTAGCGTTCACACAGTACCCCCAGTATAGCTGTAGTACGACAGGAAGCAGCTTGAACGAACTGTTCAGACGAGGAAGAGCGGGTGAGATGGGAGACATTGAATGGAGCGTGATTGACCGCTGGGGTACCCACCCTGGCTTCATCGAGGTGAGTGCGACTGACGTCACCGTTTGCCGATTCATACCACGTCGCTGTCCAGGCTGTGGCGCAGAACATTGAGGCTGCGCTACAAAAATTCCAGCCGTCCGATCGCTCCGACGTGGTGCTGTTGTTCTCAGCACATTCATTACCCATGTCAGTGGTCAATCGTGGAGACCCGTACGTTCTCGAAGTGTCAGCCTCTGTGAATGCCGTCATGGATCGATTGAGGCACTCGAATCCTTATCGTTTGGTTTGGCAATCCCAAGTTGGGCCTTCTGCATGGATGGGTATGCAAACTGGTGAAGCTGTCAAGGGGCTCGCGCGCCTCGGAAAGAAGCAGGTGATCCTCGTCCCGATTGCATTCACGAGCGACCATATCGAGACACTCTACGAAATCGACCTGGAGTACATGAGAGAGGGTAGAGAGGTGAACACGTCTCGCTTATCGCTGATACACTGTTTCATGGTACAATATTTACAGCTCGGGATGGAGATGCAACGTGCAGAGTCTTTGAACGAGTCACCGGTGTTCATCCGTGCACTTGCTGACATTGCAGCACAACATTTTCGTGACTATTCTGCCGAGAAGAGTGGGCCGATGAGTGTACAAATGGGTCTTCGCTGCCCTGGCTGTAAAAATGCGACATGTGGCCAGCAAAAGCACTGGTTTGCTCGTGCTGGGCAGTCATGATGTATTAAGAGTGCAATTGGACACATCCTTTGGACAGGTTAGACTCATACCCCTATCATGATTAGTCAGCTACTGTAGACAAGACACGTCCATCTGAAGCGATGTGATGTTCGTACGATGTCGTCCACCACGGTTGTTTCAGCCCCAGGAAAAGTTCTGATTGCAGGGGGATACCTCGTGCTCGACCAAAAGTTTACAGGCCTGGTCATCTCGGCTTCATCTCGATTCTACGCTGTTATCCAGGACTGCCAGCAACCTGGTCAGGCAGGTCAGATCATCGTTCGATCACCTCAGTTCGTCGGAGCCGAATGGACGTATTCCGTGACCATCCACGATGACGGAACGGTGGATGTCAGTCAAGTGTCAGAAAGGTGTGTTTGCATCCGTGCGTAACTGCGTCGAAATGACCCTGCCGATAGCAAGAACAAGTTCGTGTATTACGCACTGAAATATACCTTGATATTGGCCTCGGAGCGTTTGTCGCCCGTGGGCTCCGCTCGATCGTTGCGGGACTCGTTGCGACATGGTCTCGATATCGCTGCCGTGGGTGATAATGATTTCTACTCACAGCAAGCCAAGGTCATTGGGACTTTAACCATCTCGGCGATTGTTTACTGATGCTCTCCCGTTAGCTTCAAGAATTAAACTTGCCCTCGACAGTGGCATCTTTGGCTAGTATCACCCCGTTCTGCCCTCAGGACGTCCAACTAGACAATGTCAACAAGACTGGGATGGGATCGTCAGCAGCGTTGATCACCTCCATCGTCTCCGCCCTCCTTCTCAGGCTCGGGGTGATCACCCGGGAAGAATTTAGCCAGTCCAACAGCGACGCACGCAAGCTGGCGCACAATACCGCTCAATTCGTGCACTGCTTCGCACAGGGCAAGGTGGGCAGCGGCTTCGACGTGTCCTCCGCCGTGTTTGGGAGTCAGTTATACACGCGATTCAATCCCGCCTTGTTGGACGGTCTGATGAAAGGTGTTGATGTAAGTCTGTGGACATGCATGAAAACCGCTGATCGTGATCTCACACTGCGTTGGTTATATCAGACTGCGTCTGGGACGCTCTTATTATCGCCAGCGCTCAGCCCTGGCGATCATTGGGACTATCAGACGGTCCCGATTCAACTCCCGCCGCTCGTCAGGCTCGTATTAGCGGATGTGTCTGCGGGGAGTAATACCCCGTCTCTCGTGAGCAAGGTTTTGAAATGGCGTCGAGAGAAAGCCGAACAAGGCATGCGTGCATCGCTCTCTCCTCTCCATGTGACGACACTGACGACCAAATTCCCAGCTGACAAGCTGTGGGCGGCAATCGACACATCGAATCAAGCCCTCGCCACGCATCTTCGACACCTGTCCGACTTGTACGAACAACATTCGGAGTTGTACGCGTCCGCTGTCAAACGCATGTCTTCAGCGCCGTCGTCAGAGGTGAGGGAGCCTGTTCACTCCGTTGCCTGGGGCTGAGTTGGAAACCGGTGTTATCTTAGTGGCTCGGCGGTGCTGCATCAGAACGATCCGTCATCCAGGCATTTTTGGATCTCCGAAAGACGAGCGAGGTAAGCGCACGGATGGCTATCTGAGTCTCCCGCTCATCGCCAGTACAGAACACGCGTGCGTTCATGCGACAAATGGGCAAAGCGGCGGGTGAAGACGTGCATATTGAACCTGACGCACAGACTGAACTTTTGGACGCATCTATTGCGCAGAAAGGGGTTATTTGTGGTGGAGTGCCTGGTGGTGAGTGATTCCATCTCTTGTGCGTCTATCGGAACGTATTTCTCACCCCACACAGCGGGCGGGTACGACGCGATCTGGCTCCTCGTGTTTGAGCCAAACGATGGCACATCGGAGCCCCTGAATGCGGTTGAGAAGCTCTGGGAGGGATTCCCAAACGTGTCACCTCTACTAGCAACCGAGTCCAAAGACAGAGGGGTAAAAGTCGAGGACATTGACAAAGTCCCCGGGTTGCGTACCGTCGTGCAACTGCGTCGATAACTACTTTGTTCATTATCACCTAGAGAATAGTTCGTGTCCGTCGCATATAACTGTTCTAGATAAATAAATGTACAACTCCGTGTGATATCACGCGCATATCCTGGCTTCGCCCTCAGGCGTCCATGCCTTATCCAATGCGAGAAAGAGTGACACGACCATGACCACAATACCGAAGACGAGACAGACGAGTGCCGGGAGCTTTGGCCGCGAGTAGAACGGCACACGAGGATCGGAGAGTTTGAGGTAGCATGCGGCGGGAAAGATGAAGGCGAGGGCCGTCGCTGAGACGCCACCCGTAATCTCGAGCGTCACACCCAGATCACACGTGATGAGGGATACTAGATCAGACGTAAACGTGGGTTCTCGGGAGGCATCATAAGAGAGATCACGTACGAAGCATCGACGCGCAGAGGATGGTGGTGGTGAAGAATAAATGGCGTTGAGGGTTGAAGCTTTCGTGGGGGAAAAAGTATTGCTCGATGACCTGCACATTTGGCCTCAGACCACCAAGTCGAATCGGTTGAGAAATTTCCTACCTCTCTACAGACAAATAACTCTAGAGGGAGTGTGGTAAACATGTTCAATCCGAAACAAAACCGGGCAACGTTGATCAAGGTATCGCTCTGTATCATCTCTTTAGTGTCTCGAACGTGACTTAGCGCAGATGCTTACAGGCGAGAAATTGTTGAGAATATTGCCTCTCGTTCTATCGGTAAATGCCCAAAAAGCGGAGATAGCGAGAACACAGCATGCGACGAGAGAGATCGCGGTCGATATGTGGGTAACGCGCGTAAAGCGATCGAGCGTCGGCGTGCGCAGGCTACCATATATGAGGAGGGAGTTATGGTGACAAACGAATGCGAAGCTGATGACACCGATCGCCTGGAACACGCCTGGGCCAACGAAAGTAAGCCGTTTCGAAGGATCTCCTCTTAGTTCTGGGTCCACGTGCGGGCCTTCGATGAGGACGGAAGTGACGATTATCACCATGCCAATGAGCGCCAGGCCAGATGCTCGGGAGAGTTTGTGAATATCACGATGGAGGGAGAGCGGATACGATACACAAATAGTGCAAAGTGCTATGATGAATTGTCGGTTGGTGAATAAGGATAGGATGGGTATCTTGTATAGTGTTGGGAACAGATAACGAATGACATGGGGTATCGTATCGCCTGTGGACAGTCGTTGGAGGGTTACCAAGAAGAACGGAGGAGAAACTGACCGATAATGATGCCAAACGCACACATGCCTTTGACGATGCCGATTAGATATTTATAACCATCATGAGGAACAGACCTACCGCCAAATGCGAAAGCAAATTGGAAGAGTGATACGGCAGCACGACCACTTGGGCCAAAACAGTTGTCCATGATTTCAATATAGGAATTTCTACCGCTAAGCTTGGCATTTATCACGACAAGACGGATAGTCCAATCTGTGACACCGCAGAGCACAACCAGCAAGACTATTCCGAGGAAGAAACCAGCTTGACTGATGGCATATGGTAGACCTATGTTCTGAATAAGTGGAACATCCGGTTACCTTGTCGTTGAGAATGTACACACCAATGATACCTGTCGTGCCTGTTAGTCAATGACAAGATGCACGAGATAAAGCTTACCGGCACCGAGGATTGAATTGGCCATGTTTGCGACAGAGTCAAGCATACCACCACCAGCATGCTGTTTTGCGGCTACCTCACTGAGATCGAGGTCGGAGAAGCTTTGATTCCCGGACTCATACATCGGAATGGTCGTGTCGGGAGTCCTGCGTGAGGCCGAGGAGTCCATGAGACCCGCAAGCAAGGGCGGGGGTCGTCGGCCCCGTCGGCCTGGCCCCGAAGTCCGTGACGTTCTCTGCTGTTGACGCCCAATTTCGTCAAGTGTGTTGTCGTCGAAATCATCTGAATCGAGTTCATATTCTGTACTGGAGTTCCTGAATCGAGTTGAAGAATGCCGTTATGAGCACGCACCAGCCTCTCGACTCTGCATGGTAGACTTCAGTGGCGGACCAATGACTTGGACCTCCTCTCTGAATCTGACAGTGTGTTCCCCGCGGCGAGGTGTGACGGAACGACTAATATGACCTTCGGAATCTTCATCGTCCGCCGGGGCTGCGAACAAAAGGTGTGGGTGATCCTCCAGGTTTCTGAATCCTCCAGTGAGATCCTCGTGTGACCCGTTGAGCAACGGTTGGCTGGCTTCTCCATTGCCAGCCGCGTTTCTGTCTCTTTGCTTTGAGTTTTGCGAAAACATTGTTAGCGGCCTCCGCCCATGGACTTGACACGTTTGCTCACTGCGCAGTGCGCGTTTACAGCTAACTGACACCACGTGACTAGAACGCGCTTTTACTTTTTCAACGACCATCGCTACTGCATTTGTTGTGGGCCACCGTGATGGTGTTCATATCACGAGACTTCTAACGTCTCTGCGAGCAATGGCCACCAGACTCGTATCCCTGTCCAACGTTGCTGCACGATACTCCTTGAGCACCAGCACCGACCCTGCCATTTCCAACGAGCACTCTCGCGTCGGCGGACGCACAGTCCTTCATTACATCCACAAGAGAGCCCGGATGCTACAACGGGCGGCGCCGTGGTACGAGAGGTAAGGTGTTCCGTGGTGGAAGTAGACAGGGTAGAGTGGCACCTACCTCCACCATGTCTACATCGTTGAATGCCGAACGAAAGAAACCGATATATATGATCTGGTTTCGAATGGAATACGACATGATCCAGAAACATTCAGAATATCTGTGTGTACATCATGAACTCTGATAATTAGTCAAACCCCGGGCCCACACATACAGGCGTGCGGACACAGCTTGTAAGTTTTTCGACTTATCCCTATATAATCGTTGGTCGTGCAGACTCGTGCTCCTGAGCTGGAGGTTTGATTGGGTCAATGCTAGCACGTCGTCAAAGTCAAGTATCGGTATATTCTTGTGAGTCTCCATCCTTGAATAACCACCCGTGCCAACGTTTCTGCCAGAACATTCTTTGGAGGTGAATTATTTCCTTTTCCCCTGCGGCTGAAATTCCATTAAAAAGGTTCGGACAGGTTCGGACAGCAGCTGGATAACACCTCAGACCGTCCACAAGTACTTTCGAAATTTCCAAACTTTCCGTAGACCCTCGCCGTCGAACCCGACTGGCACTCAAGTTAGTGCTTCGATTCGCCTGGGCACGAGCAGAGTGCTGTCTAAATTATCACATTTGGCTTCGCTACTTGCTTACCCATTATAACTAAGCAACCGCCATTTACGAGCGTCTACGCTGGAGTCAGTAAACGAGACAAGTGACATGTCACACTCGTGATCAACTTATCGGTCTCGGGGCAACAATACTGGGCATCTGTACCCACCAACTTGACCAAGATGTCTTTCCTTTATGACGTCACCCTCCTGGCCCTTCCTGACATTCTTTACATACTGGATACGGAGTACGTCAAAGCAACGACAGCAGGAGGAGGAAACCTTGACCGCCTCCTCACTGGTTTCATCTTATGCTCAGTAGCCGATGTCAAATGCTACCGTATGACATCATTACAGGCGGATCATGCTCCGGAAGCCACAACATTAATATCCTATCTGATGACCAAACATGACGGCGAACAAAGCACGATGTCGTGCGATGTCGGCGACGTGTGGTTGTCGCGTGTGGTAGGTTGCAAAACGACAACTAACAACACACACAACCACTTCAGCTACATTCATGTCCACACTCCACACCAATCGTAGGTCGTGGAAAACGGGTCAAAGTACTAGCACCTGCATAGACTCCTTGAACCGCCATGCACACCATGACGAACACATTTGCAAAGACGATCGGCGAAGAGGAAAAGGCCTTTAACATCGAGGTCAACTTTAATCCCTACGTCCTCTTTGGGGGCACGTACGAGCCTGCGATCATGCTCAAGATCGTCTGTATATAGTCTTGAAGTCCCATGCGTTGATGCCGGCGTGCTGTGCTCGGATAGATCAGCCTCGATAACGTCAACCCGACCAACTCCAAGGTGTGGGCCAAAGAGTTCGCAACCTTCTTCGAGACGAAACTAGGCGTACCAAACGACCGAGGTCTCGTGTGAGCCATGATACATTGGTGCCGTCGGTAGCGACTGACTGAACGTTTGCATTAGGGCTTTCACGGACCTTGGCTTATATCGGGTAGGTGACCTCTGACTTGGCATGATGAACATGTGTATGTGGTTTTTGCTCACCAAGCTTTTCTGTAGGTCGAAGGGAACTACAGTCGAGGCTTTGCGGGGAGCCAGACGCACTGGGAACCCCGTTGTGTAAGTTTATATGCATGTGTGTATGTACCGCAACTTGAATGTACGACCCTCGTTTCCCCCGTCAGTGTGTATCCGTACATATTTAATTTATTCGAGTAACTGAGTACATTTTTACTCTCATTGTCTACCGTTGATCAGAATCAGCCCATACGAAAAAAATGCGATAAGCGAGAATTAGAAACTTGGTGTATGGTATCTAGCCTAATCGTCTCGTGAGTCCCCCCGAATGATCCAAGTCGGACTCTGTCGGAGTCGAGTCTGACGTTCCTATGATCGGTAATGAAAGTCTGGTCAGACTACTCCCAAGCCTTACAGTTTCCTTCGAAGGAGACTTCTCCACGTCCTGTCGTAATGGTCATGAGAAGTACCAGCGTCTTTCTGAGCGAAGACGTACCCCTTCTGACGTAAACATGATCAGCCCAGAGGTGCCTCCGCTGTCTCCGATAGTCAGATTAACAACCGGCATACTGTACGCCGTCCGCGATGGCGTTTGTGACTGGAAGGTACCTCCCGACCGTGAATTAAGCCTAAGATAACATCGGGACTAGGGCTAATGCAGGCAAAGTGTGAATGCTCACATCGCCACTGCAAGAACATGGTCAGTATATTCGGATCGTACATGCAACGCAGGCTTACATAGCGTATTCGTGTAGAGTTTGCTCTTGCACAAATGAAATGGCATCCTAAAAACGTGTCAGCGGGCGGCAACGATGGGAGCACAGGACGTGCTCACCAATACAGGTAATATCGTGCAGAGAGGTAGGAGGAAAGCAAGCCGATCTGAATAATTGACATCAAAATCGCCCGATTGATCGTAAACATGAACAATGTTTTGAGTTTTTCTGACCGCCTGTAACCAGGTATCGGCACGAATAACACGCCAATTGAGAGCCTGCTCACTTCATGGAATCTAAACGTGGGGGAACCAACATGCAGCACAGGCAGGCGGATGAAATAAGATCTGACACGAGAGCGCACGACTCCTCGATCGTCACAAAGGTCTGAATGATGCAAACATAAATGGTTTTGCCGTTGCATGACTTTGGAGCAGCGGACTTGCCCGGAAGAAATTCTGAGCAAAAGATGGGACCGTCCAGACACCTATGAAAATGGTTCGTACTCATGAAACAATATATGCTCAGCCTCGTACAAAGCACACTAGCTACATAGCATGCTCACCAGTTCCTGCCGCTAATGGTGATAGAGTGAGAATCGTTATCGACCAGACCTAACCAAACTTACCGAAAGCTAGAAGAGCAAACACGAACTGTCGACAAAAAAATTAGCCCTATGCGCGAAATCACGTCACGAATTACCCACCACAAGGGCCGGTGCAGTTCGTCCCAAGGGAAGAACATGGACGGTATTGTTAACTGCAAGACAACCATTGTAGTCAAGGAATGAATCCCCTGGCACGTAAGAAATCGGCATACCAAGGTAAACCCTGCTCGCAAAAAAGACTTGAACCCTGCGCACCCTGTCAGCAGGCCAACCCTATGATGATAGATGTACATACATAGCGGTCACGAGCACTGTTAGCCCGTTTTCAACGACCCACGAACTAAGCACTTTGATGTATCACGGCATTAAAGTAGACACCTCAATCGCTTACATGGGAACCGCTCCCAAAACCTCTACGATTCCAAAATTCACAACCTAGAATAAACGTTGAGCGACATGGGCGTGGTCACTATGGGAGCACGGACGAAATAATAGTAGATGGTCTGCGCCATCAGAAGGCTCGTCGCAGGATCAAGGATCCTTACTTGGGGGTCAGACGCTCGCAGCATGCGGGATAATCGAGACGCTCGTACAGTAAGGAAATAACCTGCAAATTCAGATTAGTTCCACGGTTTTATTACAGAAACGACGAGACCCACTAATGCCTTCATTGACCACCGATCCTTGTTATTCGTCATAAAGTAGAGGTAACCTTGAACGAGCGAAATTCCAACGAAGCTAGCCACAAAGTGGACATGCTGGACGACGGCTCGATAAATGACGGTACGTACGACGTAGACACAACGAACCCTGTGTCCATGGAGGAAAGGGATCGTAATCAACCTCGGAAAACCTTCGGCGACACACTTACCCCAATACATAGCTGCGTAGAATTGACCCACGGAGACTACGTCTCCGCCAGCATTAACCATGGTAGACATGGCTGGGGGAGTCGTCACACTACCAGAGTCGGTTCGTGGTGCTTTCGTTGGACAGATGGACTTAAGGTATCCAAAGAACGCCAGCGGGGGCGAAACTGATCCGGGTCAAGCGAATGGTGAGTCAGTCGTGCCTTTTCTATTATAGTTTCCCAGTTGTACTACTACCACGGCTGTCAATGCTGGGAACAATACATAGCACAGTCGGA